>JAVTVY010033570.1:0-141379 GCA_036873755.1 Hanleya hanleyi
AACCCAAACACACCCACACACACCCCCAAAAATGCCTGCTTTCTATACTACGGCCAGGCTGCGCATGCGCAGAGTATTGACAACGTACGAACCATTAGTGTAGTCAAGTGCTCCTGCATGAGAGCTTCAAAATAAGACCTCATACGGCACCATTGGACCATTAGTGGCCCACCTAGACTCCAACATGTCCACCCCGTATGGACCTATACACCCATAGCCATGCAGTATAGGCCTATGGGCCTACCCAGGCCTCGGTGACTTTTTTCAAAAATTTCACCGTTTCGTGCCGGGACACTTCCTATCATGTTTGTCTTGACGAGACTAAGGAAACAAATCCAAACAACCATACCGCAAATGTCTAGAAGTAGGTTTCCCAGTGGGACAAACATTGGTCCTATACCCCTAGTATGGGCCTATATGGGTCTATATGGGCTGTATGGTACTTTTTCAAAAATTTCACCGATTCGCTCCGCGACACTTCCTATCATGTTTGTCTTGACGAGACTAAGAAAACAAATCCAAACAACCATACCGCAAATGTCTAGAAGTAGGTTTCCCAGTGGGACAAACATTGGTCCTATACCCCTAGTATGGGCCTATATGGGTCTATATGGGCTGTATGGTACTTTTTCAAAAATTTCACCGATTCGCTCCGCGACACTTCCTATCATGTTTTTCTTGACGAGACTAAGAAAACAAATCCAAACAACCATACCGCAAATGTCTAGAAGTAGGTTTCCCAGTGGGACAAACATTGGTCCTATACCCCAGTATGGGACTATATGGGTCTATATGGGCTGTATGGTACTTTTTCAAAAATTTCACCGTTTCGTGCAGGGACACTTCCTATCATATTCTAAATGACGAGACTAAGAAACAAATCCAAACAACCATACCGCAAATGTATAGAAGTAGGTTTTCCAGTGGGACAAACATTGGTCCTATACCCCCAATATGGGACTATATGGGTCTATATGGGTCTCGGTGACTTTTTTCAAACTTTCACCGTTTCGTGCCGGGACACTTCCTATCATGTTTGTCTTGACGAGACTAAGAAAACAAATCCAAACAACCATACCGCAAATGTCTAGAAGTAGGTTTCTCAGTGGGACAAACATTGGTCCTATACCCCTAGTATGGGACTATATGGGTCTCCCTGAACTTTTTCCAAAAATTTCAACGATTCGCTCCGCGACACTTCCTATCATGTTTGTCTTGACGAGACTAAGAAAACGAGACCCCACAACCTATATCGCAAATGTCGAGAAGTAGGTTTCCCAGGATGGTCCTATACCCCCCATACCCCATATAGGCATTTTCCCGTAATTTAGAATAAAGTCCGTGTTCCGTATTTTTTCAGGAAAATTTTTACATACACCCACCCTGGAACTAGGGGGAGATAACTCTATTGATAGGCAAGCCCCGTTAAGCCCGGCGACATATATACCCCCCATACCCCATATAGGCATTTTCCCGGATTTTTCGATAAAGTCCGTGTTCCGTTTTTTTTTTTAATGCTGCGTTTAATTATTGCCTGCATATTGTGATACTCTGCTGATGAACGTTTCGTCCGCGAGGCATGGTTTTTTGACTTGTAAACATAGTGGAGAATGAAACTGTTGGTCGGCATCGGGCATCACAGGTATACGTGCTGAAAACGAACTTGCATTCCATAAATACTCCCTCGTTTGGACTGTTTTTTTTTTTAAAGTTTGGCGGTCCCATAGTTCATCATTTCCAACAGATGACTTGATACTTCTATCACGTCATGGCACTGAAATATGTGTACCGGTATCTAATATCGCTAAATACGGGGCTAGGGACCGTGTGGTCATGGGCTACAGCTACAATAAAAGCCTGGCTGGGATACAAATCATCAGAAGGATAACTTTTGCTTCTTGTGATGTTTTTGAAATATGCAGTCAGTATATTTGTTGGTGTGGTGATATGATTTCTTGTCAGTACTCCGGCATCGTTTTCCACCACGTTTATAATGTTGCGTTCAATTGGATAAATTATCTAGGTTTATTTGGTATCTGCTCTATTTGTATTGGTTAACGCTATAGTCCATCAGTCAGTCTGAGATTCTGCTGGTGGACTTTTCGCCCCTGGTGGCTTGCCCTCTGTACAAATCAGTATGATCGTAGTTTGTGACTGGTGAACATAGTGGAGAATGAAGCGCTTGGTCGGTGATGGGCATCACACGTATATGTGCTGAATAAGAACTTGTATTCAATAACTACTCCCTCGTTAGGGACGTTTTTACTATCTGGCGGTCACATAGTATTTCATTTTCCATCAAAACTGCTTAGTTACTTAAATTGGTACAGTCAAAATACGGTACTGGGTGTAGTTCCACCAGAGGTATCGCATGACTCAGTTTACGTTATTAGTAAATGACTCGTAGTTACGGTGAAAACGGGATGACTGTTAAATGAAATGAGGCTTATCATTCTATTAAGAGTAACAGCGGCCAGACCTAAGGCGCAAAATAACATCTTCGGCAATATAATTCTTATATTCTGCAGTAAATATCCCTTAGATTGCTTCAGCTAAATATAATATTCCCGTGTGTTAGACCACACACATGCCAGGCCAGTGTGTTGAATCATTCCAACTATACCCCCTGCCAGCATGAACCATGTTTTGACTGTATGCCAATAGAGTTGACTGTTTTAAAAGGCAGAAATACGCATTCGTGTTGCTGTACTATGAACACTAGGATGCTTCAAAACCTTACATCCGTTTATATGTTAGATGTCATCACCTAAATGCAAGTTATTTACCACACTCTGAAGTGTGATTTACAAGTTCGCATAGGTTGACGTACATGTACCCACCCTACACCATACATTTTACTTCAACAGTACACCCCACAGAAGATGTCTCGTTTCCTGTCGCAGCTCATTATTCCCCAATGGACCCTGGTCTAGGAATATGGAACCGATGTCTGTCTGTGTCCCAACTTTGCAAAAAAGGATGTATGTGTGGAATGTATCCTCATTTGTCCTCTAATGTTTTCCCATGTTATAAGCTTACTTTCTTGCATGGATCTTTCCTTTACAGTAGCTGACCGAGTTATCCTGAATTATCAGCTTAAACAACTAGGAACAGCGCATTACACTGTTAATTTTTTCCATCTCTCCTTACCAGTTAGATTTTGCAACAACATGGGACAGCCATTGCGTGTAGTGCCGGGAAAATTGTTTTCGTTGACATACCATTGAACGAAGTAATTTCCTGCATGAATCACAAACTTGGGCGGTTACTTTTTGCATTATAAATCAGCAACTACATAGCTGGCTGTACACACCGACAGTCTTTTCAGTTCCATCCAATCATCGGGTTCGAGCATCGTAGTTTGGGATGACCTCTTTCGTTTATGCTTAATTTGAAATGGTCCTGGAACTCATTGAATTTGCCCTGAGCACAAATCAAGTGGTTTCATAAATAACCCTCAAGTAAAGAATTTTCCAATGCATGGTCGTCGATGTCCGCGTTTTACACTTTTGACAAACATATGCGATTATTGGAAGAGGGCCGGGGAAGCAAGAAAAATGCATATATTATCTGACTGACCTAAAGACAAAGGTTTTGAATGCAGAAAGTTGATATTGGGAATTGGTCACCAATGAACGTGTGGTCATAAAAATTCAGATGTGCGCATGAGCAGCTACAATAATAGCGTGACTAGGATGAATTATCTCAAGGGTCACTGTTGGTTCTTGTGATGTGTAAACGGGGAACGGAATAACTAAATTCTCGAGTCCGGGTATATATAGGTAAAATCATGTAGACTTTATTATTATGTTCTGAGTGGTAGTTTTAGGAGGGTAGCAGTAAACACTGGCAAAACAGGCCATGTTTTGCACAAAACACCGACTGGGTGGTAGTTTTGGGAGGGTAGCAGTAAACACTGGCAAAACAGGCCATGTTTTGCACAAAACACCGACTGGGTGGTAGTTTTAGGAGGGTAGCAGTAAACACTGGCAAAACAGGCCATGTTTTGCACAAAACACCGACTGGGTGGTCCAACTGTCCTACCAAGGTGGCTAATACATCCAGAATGGTGCAATGCCTGTATTCAATCACACAGGTAAGCTTTACCTGCATGCATAGAACAGTTCATGCCAAAATAGGGGACAAAGGTTCCAGCCTAGTCCATATGGAACTTATTACCTGGGGTGGTCAGGATACATTAGATTGACCAATACATATCTTAAGGGATGTGGATCTCACTACTACAGATGTTTTTAGCAATATACAGTCAGTTTATTTGTCCGTGGGGTCAAAAGACTTGAAGATGCTCATGGTGGACATATGAACAGTTGCAATCAAAGCGTGACTCAGATACATCATTCTCTAGATGGCGACTTTACAAAGAATATCATATGGAATAAGAATACTGATTAGCGATACGGATTTGATATTTTTGGAGCATCATGATGTCTTGCCGGCATCATTGAAAACTGTTGACCGTTTCTCTCTGACAGGAAACTAGCCTATGTTTATGTATACTATGATTGTCTTTTTGAATTTGGTGCTAATAGGCCGGGAGCCCGTGCAGCAAAATGGTCGCCCCGTTTGCACCTCGAGCTGACCATTTTTTGACCCTGTGCCATCGAAGGGTAAGGTAGGGGGGTTGACCCAGGGGTGGCAGGCCGAAGATTCGTGTGGGCATAAGGTAGCAGCAGCATCTTGAAGTTAGGTACCCCCAACACACACAAACCGACGAGACATTTGGGGGGTGGGATACACAAAGGCCTTTTTTGGTAACAAATCTAACGCTCACTATGGAAACCTAGGTATCGTAGGAAAGCTAATGCATTGAACTATTCAGATAATTGACTTACTCGACGTACGATGCTGACGTCATAATATACACAGGTATTTAGCGTTTTTGTCCACTATTTCTATCAGGACTGAGACAATACCTCCTAGCAATTGCATTTTACTTCAAAAAGTTAAAATAGGCTGCATACATTGTCATATTTACAGTATATTTAATCATCAACATTTACACATCAACATACGCAATGAGTACAGAGCAGCATTGCAGCCAAACACCGTAGAGGGAGTATTTCTGGCATTTTCCTCAAATTCCAATGTACTGAGAATAGATTCCATTTTTTCAGAACAAATTAACATTTTGTGACTAAAATGAGGATAGTGTCAATTGTTTTATCAGGATGCTGACAAAATGACTTCCAGAGGCACACCGTCATGCAATCTGGACATGGCCATCGACATCGTGCACGTCATCACTGTAGTCACTCGTCATCACTGTTGTCACTCTTATCATCATTGTTGCTGTGACTGACCAAGTTACTGCAGTTTCCCGAATCACAGGCACAGGCTGGTGTGCACTGCAAGTTGGCTGCTCTACAACTACAACGACGCTGACATCCCTTTTGACATTTACAGACAACGAGCTCAAGAACACTTTCTGGGGCTGAAGATTTGTTCATCAGCTTCGGCACTAAGGATCCATCCTCTTGTTTGGTTCATCCGTTTCCAACTGGTGATCGCGGGCAAATCTCTCGTTCTCTAGCATGTTTCCAAATGTAGCACTGATAGTTGCATCTTCTCATATGTTCGTCAGCGCTATCTTCTGTTGGCGGTAATTTCGAGCTGTCGAGATGCTTCTTGGTGAATAGCCTGTATCGTATGGCGTTAAGGTTTTCCGCTTCCTGAATGCCGCATCCATAGAGAAGACCAACAAAGCGTTTTCCAGCTTTCAAAGCATTCGGATTGAGGTCTGATCTGTCTTCTCCCATGTGCTCCAGTCCATCCAGGCTGTCCAAATGTGTCTTGAGGATCGCAATAGCTTTCTTCTTCCCTATCCCAGACAGGCTGCTGGTAGAATCGCATCCTGTGATCACATGCATAGCTGGCAGAAGTCTGCAAATTTCCGTTCCAAGTTTGGAATGTGCCTCGTGAACCGGTAGGTATCGCCTTCGCTTTCCGGCGCCTGTATGAAACCAGAGTTCATCCACTTGCAGAAATTCAAAATGATAAATGCACAGGACAGCTACGTCGGTGTCGGGAGAATATACTACAATTCTCTTGCTCTGGGAATGCAGGTGTGCCTGAGTGAAATATTGGCAATGGACAAATATTCTGCTGTCTGCCTCCTCGTGGTCTGTTTTCAGAACATCTACTTCCTCTGTAGTTGAATTGGTCATCTTGACAGCAGTTCCACTTTGATGTCCGAGATAAAGTAGTTGACCATCCATAAGCTTGGGCGGAAGTAGTTTGCACCAGTCTTCGTACAGGAAATTCAACAAATTCCTCTTGTTCTCACAACTGCACAAATACCTTTTCAGACTCACGGGTAGCTTAGTATCCCTACTCTTGATTCTTATTTCAATTGATCTCCATTTGGTCCTTCTGGACCGTTCTCCAGACTTGATGGAATCCATTACGTCATACCTGTCCGGGACTACGTGCACCTCATTATATTCCTTGAAGTTAAGCATGACATTGTGCGATATATCATCGGAAAGGTCTCCGAATGTGGACTTCTTTCCCTTTGGCATCATTTGGATTACGGCTAAGAGATCAATAAAATAAGCCGCAGCAATCGTCTGGTCTGTTCTGGGGATCTTGTCTCGCGCTAGAGTTTCCATCTCTAACTCTTTAAGGAGGAGGCTTTTCTGTGTCTTCCGAAGCGTTCCATCCATATTGGCCAGTGAGAGTGGGACTGGAGACAGTTCATAAGACAGCACTTCTCTCAAATCAACATCTCTGTTTTCTGATACAACTAGGAGGCGACTGAATATCTGCCTGTCGATGTTGATAACCTTGAAGGACTGTTTGACCTTTGACAGTTTCAGAGGCTTGTTCATACTCGCAAACGTCTTGATATTTGCCTTCTTCAGTGGGGCGTAGAATTCTTCCTTGGATTCCACGCACCTATCGCTGATGAACGTGCGTGCTAAGGTATCCCCAACTGTCTTGGCACTGAGAAGTGAATCTGTTGTGTCGGGTGGAGCTATGGCACCTGTAGCAATATTGACCAGTGGCAACACCTCGCCATCATAATCAGTCAAATCAAACGGGTTTATCATCTTTTCATTCAAGCAGTCTGTAAGTTTTCGTATATCAGATTCGTCCCTGGCAATGCTGCTTCTTTCCAGATCTTTATGTCTAGCTTCATTGACAGATTGTCCACTCATCTCTTTGAAAGCTTGCACAGCCCCTGCCCTCAAATGTGCTGTCATGGCTCAACGGTCTCGGACTATTCCACCCTTTGTCTTGGACTCTCTATTCGCTGTCTGTTCCAAAGCCATGTCCGGAGAAACGGCATTGAACGAGCTTTCTGTAGACATGCGTGATACAGCATGTAATCTCTTGACTACAAAGGCCTCGTGCACATCTGGTGCGGTTTGCGGCAACATCTTCATATCAGCTATGTATATAACTCCCCATCTGAAGTAGTTGAGGTGATCAAATGCTCTGTCGTAGGGTACCATGCCTGTCATACATTCTAAATGAAGGTCCCAGTTGGAGTCCCTGTCAGCATGGATGAAGTCCAACAGCAACCATACCAGCTCAATGTATTCGTTCCAAAACTTGAACGTATTCGACTTCTTGCAGCCGTCTTTAAGAAATCTCTCGTGTGTTGCCTCACATAATTTGAGTTGTTCCTCAAGGTTCCAGACACTTCTTCTGACTTCACTCCTGTGACATAAAACATGTTCAGATCCTTTTTCGAATTCTGCTACAACATGGTCCTTTGCCTTTTTGGCTGCATGCAGGTTCAGGCCAGCCTCTGTTTCGTGTTGCGACAGCCACTTTTCAAACTCCTCCCAACGCAGTCTTTCCAAGACTTCCAGCGTCAACTTATGTGCACGTATGGTACGGTTGTAGTGCGACCCATTCATTATTTTGGCTGCTACGTTCGGTCCGAACACACCACCTTCGGCCCACAGATCCTCCAGTCCAGACTCGGCCATCCGCTTTCCGATCACACCTGCGAAATTCTTGGCTCTGTGGAAACCTCCTAAACGAAAGACAACATGGTCGAATTCGGGTCTTGTGGCCCACTGTATCTTCTTTGCCTCTGCATACAGGTCTTCGTCGAAAGTAATAACTGGATTTCGTTGATGTAAATTACTACGAAAAACGTTGTCGAGATTTTTAAGGCAGGTGTAGATGGTTTCCGGGTCCTTCACTGATGCAGGGATCATTGGTGGGAATCCGATACGTGTAGGCTGAGACACGTGACTGGTTACAATAGAATGGAAACCACTCCACCCTGGAATTGCTTGTCTGTTGGGCTCCATCTCAACCTGCAACAACTTTGTGGCGGTGTTTCTTGCTAAGATCCATGCCATATCCAGCCCATGACATGAATCTCTCTCCTGAAAGGATTCTCTGAACATTTCAAGGGTAACTGTTCTTATGAATCCTGGTTTACACACAGCTGGACGAACAAATTCGTACATCTGTACAGGATTCATTTGAAGCGATCTTCGCTTTATGTCTTCTTTCGTTGGTGGACGAGGAGGCACTAAATCAGACAAAGGTACTGGATGTCCATTCTGGTAAAATGCCATGCTCATTACGTGTACTGAATCCTTACCAGTGGCCGTGTCTTGCATGTAGTCGGCATTGTCTGCTGCACACTGTACAAATGTACCTGGGATGATATTGCTTGGTATCAGGGCCTTATAGTAACCGTCACTTGCCTGATACTGCTCCATGATATCACTGGCCCAGCACGTATCTATTTCCTCACAGTCCCAATAGTTCACACAATGGCCATGCTGGTTCAGCAACGCCACGATTTCTTTGCTGCGCACGAGCGTTTTCACGGTCAAACCCAGACCTACGTGCTTTGGCATTTTCTTCTTGCCGGAGGAGTTAGCAAACATGATATCTTGACATATTGCTAAAATCTGCTGCTGTAATCGTGGTTTATTGGACTCATGGAGCAGGTCTTCCAACTCTCTTTCAGAAATATTTTTCTTCAATGACCTTTCTGACTGGATCAGAAAACAAACGAATGCCCGCAAGTTCTTCGGTACTATTTCGTTGGCTTTCTCAATGGACAGGTCAGCTAAATTCAATGGCTTCGTCTGTATACCGTCAATGTCTTTCATATCCGCCCTCAAGGCAACCGCTGCGTGGTACAGAACCTGCATAACTTCCTCTGGCTTTTCAATATCATCCCAGGTACATTTGTACAGTGTGCAGCAGACAATGCCGACTACATGCAAGACACGGCCACTGGTAAGGATTCAGTACACGTGATGAGCATGGCATTTGGATTATGGACGCGGATATTCTCTAATGGACGACGGCTGGATTATGAATGACGGACTAGACGCTTGTAATTTCCCTCAGGACCATGATCAGTCGAGCTGAATCTATCTATTTCATTCATGTCAGCGATGGCATTTATCACCGCAGCCAAGTTGATCGAAGAACTGCAAACAATTTCTGGCTTATTACGGTGGAACTGGTGGAATGAAATTTCCGTCCCATACCTGTTAGCGAGTCTGCTCTTCAGGCTCCGGACTTGGTATCGTTCGCATAACTCCTCTTCAATGCCAAGTGTTCTCATTATTCCCTTGAACATGTCCAGTAAGGTGCTCATTTCATAGCTCTTCCCCCTTTAACTAGTTTGTAGTCAACTTGCTTTAACAGCTCTTGGAATGCCTGTTCATACATGTCAGGATTTGACTGTTCGTGCAGCGGATCAGCTTTTAACACCGTGTAACGCTTGTAGCAGCCTTTATGGTACTTTGCTTCAATCGCAATCAAATCTTCCCCCGTTATCCTTCTTCTCATTATGCTGTCATTTCTACACTCTGCTGAAGACATCACTTTCTCGTATACCTGGGTGGTTACTACCTGTGTGAGCTCTCGTTCCCCTTTACATTTCCAGGTTCCAGTTTGTGACTGTTTCCGAACTCCGTAAAGTGGGCACTTCTGTGTGTGCAGAGGTACTTGGTTGCTCGTCATCTTTCTTCAATAGTGCAACAGTTTTAGTACATGTATAGCTGGCATAACAATTTTTGTGCCATCTGACTATCTTGTCTTCAAAGCCATGTTCTTCTATCTCCGTCTCCAGACGCATATAAACTTCATCTCTCCTCACTTTAGCACTTTCTATCAGCTTCTGTACTGATGGCTGGGATCCAACTTGTAGCCTTTTACCCGTGATATCGGCTTGGCAAACTAGACATTTGTCTATGTTGGTTGATAGCCGAGGTCTTTTAGTGAATAACCGCGTTCCTGGACTGGTTGGCGTCTCATCCATCCTGTTTCAGTGGCAGAACAGTATCTTTGTACTGATTTAAGACTTCCAGTTCATACTGCAAAACAAAATAATTTCATGACAATTTAGTTACATATATTCCCCTTGTACTTTATATCTAATGTACATAGCTACTCAGAGTATTCACAGTTAAGTTAGACATTAGTATGATCTGAATTTCCAATCAGCGTATCAGCGCGTTGGCCTGGTCCGTTACTGGGCACGAGCCCGTTGATCTGCGTTTGCAGTTAATTATTTGATGGATTCCAGAGCAGGCATCTAAGATTCAGTTGGTGTTGCTTACATCCTCTTTCAACAGTGTGCGTTAATTGCCAGCTGCGTCATATACATTACGAAAAGAGACCATTATTGAAGTCCCTGTCAACATGACATAATATATTCCAGTACCAGTGCCACTACAAGTTCTAAAGACTTGAGTCCACCAGAGCCATGAGTCAGGGGATGGTGCATTATGCCAAAATATATATTCATTTGCATCCATTTGCTGCTCGTAAAACCTTACCTTTTCAGAGGTATATAGGTAGATTTTAACACCGATTTTATAATGTTTCACGTGTTCTAACGCTGGTATATACGATAAATGGACATTTTTGTAGACAAATCAATTAAGTTGTCTGCACCTTGAAGCAAGAAGAATGTGGAATTTTAGAAGAGACGCACGAAAAGAACAAATTCATGGGGATCCCGTGGGGGCCGCCATTTTCATATGTTCCCGATTATTTCCAATCAAGATTGTGTTGCTAGACATTAGATGACTCTTAACATGATACGTTATGATGTCAGAAAGTTTCAGCTCTCAAAACTATTGCCTTTATGGAGTTAAGGCGAAAAGTTGGTTGACGACCACTTTGTTCACGCCGTCCACGTTTTAAATATGACGTCGCTGTTACGTCCAATTGATTTTAAACATTTACCAAGATACTTGTGTCTCTTGTCAGAGACATGGGATTTGTTGTGGTATAAAACATTAATTGTTTTGCTTTAAACAATTATACACAGAGGACTGCATTCTCCCCTACCCCCACTATATTTATGCACAATTTGCTTCACGGGGGGTCGTCGGTAAATCGCCGTAGATACCTTATGCCCACCCGAATCTTTGGCCTGCCACCCCTGGGCTACCCCACATACCCTACTCTAGAAGGCGGCAGACTCAGAAATTGGTCAGCTCGGGGTGCGAACGGGACGGAATTCTAGGCCCCTTATCTCGCACGGGCTCCCAGCCTATAATACTGTTATATGGAATATGGAATGGTCTTTGGGTTATAGATGCGGATATTTTTAATGGACGACGGCTGAATTATGAATGACGGACCAGACGTTTGTAACTTGACAATGTATGCCAAATATTGGCGCGATATTGCACTCTCGGGGTCTTCGCAACATGGAGCGCAATATCTTACCAATATTTGGCATACATTTGTTTCGTGTCATCATGGAGTCACTATTCGTCCAATGACTCCTCGTTTCCTTTTGATCGTTTCCTTGTAATATATTCACAACAAAAGTCACCCATGGTGTATTTTACAGCTGCAGCTGACCTCCTTTTCCGGATTGGGTCAAAAGATGCAGAACTTCACAGTCAAGCTCGGATGATCATTGGATAAAAGAGTGATCGACACTCGACAATGCATGCGAAACATTGGCACATGTTGCACTCTCGGGGACTTCGCCCCTTCGAGCACAATATCTTGCCAATATTTGCATAGACATGTGGAAATAATCATTAACGCTGTGTACGATTTAATTCAAACCTTCAAATGCTTTATTTGTGCTAATTAATTACTGAACTTCTGATAGCATGAACAGGACAGGTCTAGCGAATTGGCTGAGTTCTACAGATAGATAGATATATCACTATTATTTCACGAAAGGTGTACCATGTACCAATTTAACTTGTCAAACTCTCTCAGTCGTGGAATACCCGTTAACAAACTTTGCGTGCCGTGGGGTGTGCACATCATCATGCTCTAGCTGAAAACAGGCCACATCAATGAATAACATGAACTGAAAAAGTTTTAGTCATAATGACTTGCACAAAATAAAAGATCTCAACTGCCTGCTTCTAACTAATGTCACAGAGAGCGTCGACAGGTTTACAAGGCTACACCGGTCCTGTAATACAGAAATAAACTCGATTTTCCACAGATTTAGAAGTAGCCATCTGGTCAATTTGTATCCATTTTTGAAGATAACTTACTTTCCCTCCATTTTGGGATAAAGGCCTGTAATTTATTATCCCTCCAGATGTGGGTTAAGGCTCTTTGAAGAATGTGTTCAAGTAATTTACCCATTGATAATGAATTAGTAAGTCGAATCTACTGTACCTCGGAGGCGTTTGATGATAGTGTTCTATATCAGTCTGTTAATGAGAAACTATTTATCTTCGTATCATCTTAGTTAGCTGTGGCTTCATACCATCGACGGTAGACATGTATATGATGCTAATAAATGCTAAACTACCAAGGTGGAACACCTTCTTGTGTATCTGCATTACTTTCGAGAATGAGCCAATCAGTTTGGAATAATAACGCAGTGCATACCTTGTAACTGGCGATTAACTAGCTCGAACCGAGTTAAAAAATCGGGCAATCGTCTGGTTTATTACCTACAATCTACTCGTTCGTTGTCACCATAAGTTAGAGTTCTAATGTATAACTATATCTTTCTAGTGCAACTAAATTATCCACTATGGTAGTTGCGTATCTTGCTTGTACTTACGCTGTGCTGTCTCCCAGTCGAAGATGGATGTCCCGAAGAAGAATTCTGACACCAGCAAACCCCGAGATTGAGCGGGGAAAGTAGTCGAAAATCCAGATACCATCAGTAGCATAACGTGCTCGTGATCCCACATCACAGCGTACAAGCTGCCCAGATTCAATAGCATAACGTGCTCCTCATCCCACATCACAATGTACAGGTGGCCCGGAATCAGTAGCATAACGTGCTCCTGATCCCACATCACAATGTACAGGTGGCCCGGAATCAGTAGCATAACGTGGTCCTATTCCCACATCACAGTGTACAGGTGGCCCGGAATCAGTAGCATAATGTGCTCCTGATCCCACATCACAGTGTACAGGTGGCTCGTAATCAGTAGCATAACGTGCTCTTGATCCCACATTACAATGTACAGGCGGCCAGGAATCAGTAACATAACGTGCTCCTGATCCCACATCACAGTGTATAGGTGACCCAGAATCAGTAGCATAACGTGCTCCTGATCCCACATCACAGTGTACAGGTGGACCGCAATCAGTAGCATAACGTGCTCCTGATCCCAAATCACAGTGTACAGGTGACCCGGAATCAGTAGCATAACGTGCTCCTGATCCCACATTACAGTGTACAGGTGGCCCGGAATCAGCATCATAATTTGCTAATGATCCCACATCACAATCTGCAGGTGGCCCGGAATCAGTAACATAACGTGCTCCTGATATCACCTCGCAATGTACAGGCGGACCGGAATCAGTAGCATAACGTGCTCTTGATCCCACATTACAATGTACAGGCGGCCAGGAATCAGTAACATAACGTGCTCCTGATCCCACATCACAGTGTATAGGTGACCCAGAATCAGTAGCATAACGTGCTCCTGATCCCACATCACAGTGTACAGGTGGACCGCAATCAGTAGCATAACGTGCTCCTGATCCCACATCACAGTGTACAGGTGGACCGCAATCAGTAGCATAACGTGCTCCGGATCCCACATCACAGTGTACAGGTGACCCGGAATCAGTAGCATAACGTGCTCCTGATCCCACATTACAGTGTACAGGTGGCCCGGAATCAGCATCATAACTTGCTAATGATCCCACATCACAATGTGCAGGTGGCCGGAATCAGTAACATAACGTGCTCCTGATATCACCTCGCAATGTACAGGCGGACCGGAATCAGTAGCATAACGTGCTTCCGATACCACATCACAATGTACATGTGGCCCGGAATCAGTAACATAACGTGCTCCTGATATCACATCACAATGTACAGGCGGCCAGGAATCAGTAACATAACGTGCTCCTGATATCACATCACAATGTACATATGGCCCGGAATCAGTAGCATAACGTGCTTCCGATACCGCATCACAATGTACATGTGGCCCGGAATCAGTAACATAAAGTGCTCCTGATATCACATCACAATATACATGTGGCCCGGAATCAGTAGCATAACGTGCTCCTGATATCACATCACAATGTACAGGCGGCCAGGAATCAGTAGCATAACGTGCTTCCGATACCACATCGCAATGTACATGTGGCCCGCAATCAGTAACATAACGTGCTCCTGATATCACATCACAATGTACATGTGGCCAGGAATCAGTAGCATAACGTGCTTCCGATACCACATCACAATGTACATGTGGCCCGGAATCAGTAACATAACGTGCTCCCGATATCACATCACAATGTACAGGCGGCCAGGAATCAGTAACATAACGTGCTCGTGATATCACATCACAATGTACAGGCGGCCAGGAATCAATAGCATAACGTGCTCCTAATATCACATCACAATGTACAGGCGGCCAGGAATCAGTAGCATAACGTGCTCCTGATATCACATCACAATGTGCATGTGGCCATGAATCAGTAACATAACGTGCTCCTGATATCACATCACAATGTACAGGCGGCCAGGAATCAGTAACATAACGTGCTCGTGATATCACATCACAATGTACAGGCGGCCAGGAATCAATAGCATAACGTGCTCCTAATATCACATCACAATGTACAGGCGGCCAGGAATCAGTACCATAACGTGCTCCTGATATCACATCACAATGTACAGGCCGCCAGGAATCAGTAGCATAACGTGCTCCTGATACCACATCACAATGTACAGGCGGACCGGAATCAGTAGCATAACGTGCTTCCGATACCACATCACAATGTACATGTGGCCCGGAATCATTAACATAACGTGCTCCTGATATCACATCACAATGTACAGGCGGCCAGGAATCAGTAACATAACGTGCTTCCGATACCACATCACAATGTACATGTGGCCCGGAATCAGTAGCATAACGTGCTTCGGATACCACATCACAATGTACATGTGGCCAGGAATCAATAGCATAACGTGCTCCTGATTACAAGCGTCTAGTCCGTCATTCATAATCCAGCCGTCGTCCATTAGAGAATATCCGCGTGCATAATCCAAAGACCTATTTCATTTTCCACATAACAGTATTAGCACCAAATTCAAAAAGACAATCATAGTATACATAAACATAGGCTTGTTTCCTGCAAGAGAGAAGCGGTCAACAGTTTTCAATGATGCCGGCAACACATCATGATGTTCCAAAAATATCAAATCCGTATCGCTGATCAGTATTCTTAATCCATAATATTCGTTGTAAAGTCGTCATCTAAAGAATGATGTATCTCAGTCACGCTTTGATTGTGACTGTTCATATGAGTACCATGAGGATCTTGAAGTACATGGGTTCATACGGCCCCTAGCCCCAGGTTAAGCGAAATTAGACACAAGTTACGAAACGTAACGCCATAGATCTTGCACGCTACGCTCGTATTTTGCTATCAGCATGCGATATGTATCGCCAAATTTGAGAAACTTTGAGTGGAGGCGCTTGGTGGTGTAGCCCTGTTTATAAGTTTCTGCAACAATGTTTTGTGACGTTGATTAAAATCATCACATTTAACACAGGATCTAGCAAATGCTACTAAGCGAGATATGTATACGCCATATGCAGGTCCCAATGGAATATTACTATCCAGAAAGGGATAGTTTACGATGTCGAAATTGTAATCATCTCTTTTGTCATAAAAGTCGACGAGAGAGAATGCCCGCTTCATTTTTATAGAGATAGAGATCTAAATAAGATGTGCCTGTAGGGCTATCTGTAGTTTCCTTCAAATCCAGTGAAGGTGGATATATATCCTTCACTGCATCATTTATATAGCGATTATCCACAGCGAGAAGATCGTCTATATAGCGTTTGGTGAATGAGAAGGAACGGGCTTTGAATGGATCGGTTTTGAAAGCGCCTGCATATAGTCGTATTCATAAGAGAACAGATACAGGTCAGCCAACAGGGGTGCACAATTAGTACCCATTGGAATACCTATATGCTGCTGATATATTGTGTTGTCAAATTTCACATAGATATTTTTAATGAGAAATTCAAGCAACTCTATAAACAAAGAAACATCCCATGAATGATATCTCACATCACAATGTACAGGCGGCCAGGAATCAATAGCATAACGTGCTCCTGATATCACATCACAATGTACAGGCGGCCAGGAATCAATAATATAACGTGCTCCTGATATCACATCACAATGTACAGGCGGCCAGGAATCAGTAGCATAACGTTCTCCTGATATCGCATCACAATGTACTGGCGGCCAGGAATCAGTAGCATAACGTGCTCCTGATACCACATCATAATGTACATGTGGCCCGGAATCAGTAGCATAACGTGCTCCTGATCTCACATCACAATGTGCAGGTGGCCCGGAATCAGTAGCATAACGTGCTCCTGATCTCACATCACAATGTACAGGCGGCCAGGAATCAGTAGCATAACGTGCTCCTGATACCACATCACAATGTACAGGCGGCCAGGAATCAGTAGCATAACGTGCTTCCGATACCACATCACAATGTACAGGCGGCCAGGAATCAGTACCATAACGTGCTCCTGATATCACATCACAATGTACAGGCCGCCAGGAATCAGTAGCATAACGTGCTCCTGATACCACATCACAATGTACAGGCGGACCGGAATCAGTAGCATAACGTGCTTCCGATATCACATCACAATGTACATGTGGCCCGGAATCAGTAACATAACGTGCTCCTGATATCACTTCACAATGTACATGTGGCCCGGAATCAGTAACATAACGTGCTTCCGATACCACATCACAATGTACATGTGGCCCGGAATCAGTAGCATAACGTGCTTGCGATACCACATCACAATGTACATGTGGCCAGGAATCAATAGCATAACGTACTCCTGATATCACATCACAATGTACATGCGGCCAGGAATCAATAGCATACCGTGCTCCTGATATCACATCACAATGTACAGGCGGCCAGGAATCAGTAACATAACGTGCTCCTGATATCACATCACATTGTACATGTGGCACGGAATCAGTAACATAGCGTGCTTCCGATACCACATCACAATGTACATGTGGCCCGGAATCAGTAGCATAACGTGCTTCCGATACCACATCACAATGTACATGTGGCCAGGAATCAATAGCATAACGTGCTCCTGATATCACATCACAATGTACAGGCGGCCAGGAATCAATAGCATAACGTGCTCCTGATATCACATCACAATGTACAGGCGGCCAGGAATCAATAACATAACGTGCTCCTGATATCACATCACAATGTACAGGCGGCCAGGAATCAGTAGCATAACGTGCTCCTGATATCGCATCACAATGTACTGGCGGCCATGAATCAGTAGCATAACGTGCTCCTGATACCACATCACAATGTACATGTGGCCTGGAATCAGTAGCATAACGTGCTCCTGATCCCACATCACAATGTGCAGGTGGCCCGGAATCAGTAGCATAACGTGCTCCTGATCCCACATCACAATGTACAGGCGGCCAGGAATCAGTAGCATAACGTGCTCCTGATACCACATCACAATGTACAGGCGGCCAGAAATCAGTAGCATAACGTGCTTCCGATACCACATCACAATGTACAGGCGGCCAGGAATCAGTACCATAACGTTCTCCTGATATCACATCACAATGTACAGGCCGCCAGGAATCAGTAGCATAACGTGCTCCTGATACCACGTCACAATGTACAGGCAGACCGGAATCAGTAGCATAACGTGCTTCCGATACCACATCACAATGTACATGTGGTCCGGAATCAGTAACATAACGTGCTCCTGATATCACATCACAATGTACAGGCGGCCAGGAATCAGTAACATAACGTGCTCCTGATATCACATCACAATGTACATGTGGCCCGGAATCAGTAACATAACGTGCTTCCGATACCACATCACAATGTACATGTGGCCCGGAATCAGTAGCATAACGTGCTTCCGATACCACATCACAATGTACATGTGGCCAGGAATCAATAGCATAACGTACTCCTGATATCACATCACAATGTACTGGCGGCCGGGAATCAGTAGCATAACGTGCTCCTGATCCCACATCACAATGTACAGGCGGCCAGAAATCAGTAGCATAACGTGCTCCTGATACCACATCACAATGTATATGTGGCCCAGAATCAGTAGCATAACGTGCTCCTGATCCCACATCCCAATGTGCAGGTGGCCCGGAATCAGTAGCATAACGTGCTCCTGATCCCACATCACAATGTACAGGCGACCAGGAATCAATAGCATACCGTGCTCCTGATATCACATCACAATGTACAGGCGTCCAGGAATCAGTAACATAACGTGCTCCTGATATCACATCACAATGTACATGTGGCCCGGAATCAGTAGCATAACGTGCTTCCGATACCACACCACAATGTACATGTGGCCAGGAATCAATAGCATAACGTGCTCCTGATATCACATCACAATGTACAGGCGGCCAGGAATCAATAACATAACGTGCTCCTGATATCACATCACAATGTACAGGAGGCCAGGAATCAGTAGCATAACGTGCTCCTGATATCGCATCACAATGTACATGTGGCCCGGAATCAGTAGCATAACGTGCTCCTGATTCCACATCACAATGAGCAGGTGGCCCGGAATCAGTAGCATAACGTGCTCCTGATCTCACATCACAATGTACAGGCGGCCAGGAATCAGTAGCATAACGTGCTCCTGATACCACATCACAATGTACAGGCGGCCAGGAATCAGTAGCATAACGTGCTTCCGATACCACATCACAATGTACAGGCGGGCAGGAATCAGTACCATAACGTGCTCCTGATATCACATCACAATGTACAGGCCGCCAGGAATCAGTAGCATAAAGTGCTCCTGATACCACATCACAATGTACAGGCGGACCGGAATCAGTAGCATAACGTGCTTCCGATACCACATCACAATGTACATGTGGCCCGGAATCAGTAACATAACGTGCTCCTGATATCACATCACAATGTACAGGCGGCCAGGAATCAGTAACATAACGTGCTCCTGATATCACATCACAATGTACATGTGGCCCGGAATCAATAACATAACGTGCTTCCGATACCACACCACAATGTACATGTGGCCCGGAATCAGTAGCATAACGTGCTTGCGATACCACATCACAATGTACATGTGGCCAGGAATCAATAGCATAACGTACTCCTGATATCACATCACAATGTACAGGCGGCCAGGAATCAATAGCATACCGTGCTCCTGATATCACATCACAATGTACAGGCGGCCAGGAATCAGTAACATAACGTGCTCCTGATATCACATCACATTGTACATGTGGCCCGGAATCAGTAACATAACGTGCTTCCGATACCACGTCACAATGTACATGTGGCCCGGAATCAGTAGCATAACGTGCTTCAGATACCACATCACAATGTACATGTGGCCAGGAATCAATAGCATAACGTGCTCCTGATATCGCATCACAATGTACAGGCGGCCAGGAATCAATAGCATAACGTGCTCTTGATATCACATCACAATGTACAGGCGGCCAGGAATCAATAACATAACGTGCTCCTGATATCACATCACAATGTACAGGCGGCCAGGAATCAGTAGCATAACGTGCTCCTGATATCGCGTCACAATGTACTGGCGGCCAGAAATCAGTAGCATAACGTGCTCCTGATACCACATCACAATGTACATGTGGCCTGGAATCAGTAGCATAACGTGCTCCTGATCCCACATCACAATGTGCAGGTGGCCCGGAATCAGTAGCATAACGTGCTCCTGATCCCACATCACAATGTACAGGCGGCCAGGAATCAGTAGCATAACGTGCTCCTGATACCACATCACAATGTACAGGCGGCCAGAAATCAGTAGCATAACGTGCTTCCGATACCACATCACAATGTACAGGCGGCCAGGAATCAGTACCATAACGTGCTCCTGATATCACATCACAATGTACAGGCCGCCAGGAATCAGTAGCATAACGTGCTCCTGATACCACATCACAATGTACAGGCAGACCGGAATCAGTAGCATAACGTGCTTCCGATACCACATCACAATGTACATGTGGCCCGGAATCAGTAACATAACGTGCTCCTGATATCACATCACAATGTCCAGGCGGCCAGGAATCAGTAACATAACGTGCTCCTGATATCACATCACAATGTACATGTGGCCCGGAATCAGTAACATAACGTGCTTCCGATACCACATCGCAATGTACATGTGGCCCGTAATCAGTAGCATAACGTGCTTCCGATACCACATCACAATGTACATGTGGCCAGGAATCAATAGCATAACGTACTCCTGATATCACATCACAATGTACTGGCGGCCAGGAATCAGTAGCATAACGTGCTCCTGATCCCACATCACAATGTACAGCCGGCCAGAAATCTGTAGCATAACGTGCTCCTGATACCACATCACAATGTATATGTGGCCCAGAATCAGTAGCATAACGTGCTCCTGATCCCACATCCCAATGTGCAGGTGGTCCGGAATCACTAGCATAACGTGCTCCTGATCCCACATCACAATGTACAGGCGACCAGGAATCAATAGCATACCGTGCTCCTGATATCACATCACAATGTACAGGCGGCCAGGAATCAGTAACATAACGTGCTCCTGATATCACATCACAATGTACATGTGGCCCGGAATCAGTAACATAACGTGCTTCCGATACCACATCACAATGTACATGTGGCCCGGAATCAGTAGCATAACGTGCTTCCGATACCACATCACAATGTACATGTGGCCAGGAATCAATAGCATAACGTGCTCCTGATATCACATCACAATGTACAGGCGGCCAGGAATCAATAGCATAACGTGCTCCTGATATCACATCACAATGTACAGGCGGCCAGGAATCAATAAAATAACGTGCTCCTGATACCACCTCACAATGTACATGTGGCCCGGAATCAGTAGCATAACGTGCTCCTGATCCCACATCACAATGTGCAGGTGGCCCGGAATCAGTAGCATAACGTGCTCCTGATCCCACATCACAATGTACAGGCGGCCAGGAATCAGTAGCATAACGTGCTCCTGATACCACATCACAATGTACAGGCGGCCAGAAATCAGTAGCATAACGTGCTTCCGATACCACATCACAATGTACAGGCGGCCAGGAATCAGTACCATAACGTGCTCCTGATATCACATCACAATGTACAGGCGGCCAGGAATCAGTAGCATAACGTGCTCCTGATACCACATCACAATGTACAGGCGGACCGGAATCAGTAGCATAACGTGCTTCCGATACCACATCACAACGTACATGTGGCCCGGAATCAGTAACATAACGTGCTCCTGATATCACATCACAATGTACAGGCGGCCAGGAATCAGTAACATAACGTGCTTCCGATACCACATCACAACGTACATGTGGCCCGGAATAAGTAGCATAACGTGCTCCTGATACCACATCACAATGTACAGGCGGCCAGAAATCAGTAGCATAACGTGCTTCCGATACCACATCACAATGTACAGGCGGCCAGGAATCAGTACCATAACGTGCTCCTGATATCACATCACAATGTACAGGCCGCCAGGAATCAGTAGCATAACGTGCTCCTGATACCACATCAGAATGTACAGGCAGACCGGAATCAGTAGCATAACGTGCTTCCGATACCACATCACAATGTACATGTGGCCCGGAATCAGTAACGT
Source organism: Hanleya hanleyi (assembly GCA_036873755.1). Taxonomy (NCBI): domain Eukaryota; kingdom Metazoa; phylum Mollusca; class Polyplacophora; order Lepidopleurida; family Hanleyidae; genus Hanleya; species Hanleya hanleyi. Next base: position 22,155 of record JAVTVY010033570.1, read on the forward strand.
GCTCCTGATATCACATCACAATGTCCAGGCGGCCAGGAATCAGTAACATAACGTGCTCCTGATATCACATCACAATGTACATGTGGCCCGGAATCAGTAACATAACGTGCTTCCGATACCAAATCGCAATGTACATGTGGCCCGTAATCAGTAGCATAACGTGCTTCCGATACCACATCACAATGTACATGTGGCCAGGAATCAATAGCATAACGTACTCCTGATATCACATCACAATGTACTGGCGGCCAGGAATCAGTAGCATAACGTGCTCCTGATCCCACATCACAATGTACAGCCGGCCAGAAATCTGTAGCATAACGTGCTCCTGATACCACATCACAATGTATATGTGGCCCAGAATCAGTAGCATAACGTGCTCCTGATCCCACATCCCAATGTGCAGGTGGTCCGGAATCACTAGCATAACGTGCTCCTGATCCCACATCACAATGTACAGGCGACCAGGAATCAATAGCATACCGTGCTCCTGATATCACATCACAATGTACAGGCGGCCAGGAATCAGTAACATAACGTGCTCCTGATATCACATCACAATGTACATGTGGCCCGGAATCAGTAACATAACGTGCTTCCGATACCACATCACAATGTACATGTGGCCCGGAATCAGTAGCATAACGTGCTTCCGATACCACATCACAATGTACATGTGGCCAGGAATCAATAGCATAACGTGCTCCTGATATCACATCACAATGTACAGGCGGCCAGGAATCAATAGCATAACGTGCTCCTGATATCACATCACAATGTACAGGCGGCCAGGAATCAGTAGCATAACGTGCTCCTGATACCACATCACAATGTACAGGCGGCCAGAAATCAGTAGCATAACGTGCTTCCGATACCACATCACAATGTACAGGCGGCCAAGTATCAGTACCATAACGTGCTCCTGATATCACATCACAATGTACAGGCGGCCAGGAATCAGTAGCATAACGTGCTCCTGATACCACATCACAATGTACAGGCGGACCGGAATCAGTAGCATAACGTGCTTCCGATACCACATCACAACGTACATGTGGCCCGGAATCAGTAACATAACGTGCTCCTGATATCACATCACAATGTACAGGCGGCCAGGAATCAGTAACATAACGTGCTCCTGATATCACATCACAATGTACATGTGGCCCGCAATCAGTAACATAACGTGCTTCCGATACCACATCACAATGTACATGTGGCCCGGAATCAGTAGCATAACGTGCTTCCGATACCACATCACAATGTACATGTGGCCAGGAATCAATAGCATAACGTGCTCCTGATATCACATCACAATGTACAGGCGGCCAGGAATCAATAGCATAACGTGCTCCTGATATCACATCACAATGTACAGGCGGCCAGGAATCAATAACATAACGTGCTCCTGATATCACATCACAATGTACAGGCGGCCAGGAATAGGTAGCATAACGTGCTCCTGATATCGCATCACAATGTACTGGCGGCCAGGAATCAGTAGCATAACGTGCTCCTGATACCACCTCACAATGTACATGTGGCCCGGAATCAGTAGCATAACGTGCTCCTGATCCCACATCACAATGTGCAGGTGGCCCGGAATCAGTAGCATAACGCGCTCCTGATCCCACATCACAATGTACAGGCGGCCAGGAATCAGTAGCATAACGTGCTCCTGATACCACATCACAATGTACAGGCGGCCAGAAATCAGTAGCATAACGTGCTTCCGATACCACATCACAATGTACAGGCGGCCAGGAATCAGTACCATAACGTGCTCCTGATATCACATCACAATGTACAGGCGGCCAGGAATCAGTAGCATAACGTGCTCCTGATACCACATCACAATGTACAGGCGGACCGGAATCAGTAGCATAACGTGCTTCCGATACCACATCACAACGTACATGTGGCCCGGAATCAGTAACATAACGCGCTCCTGATATCACATCACAATGTACAGGCGGCCAGGAATCAGTAACATAACGTGCTCCTGATATCACATCACAATGTACATGTGGCCCGCAATCAGTAACATAACGTGCTTCCGATACCACATCACAATGTACATGTGGCCCGGAATCAGTAGCTTAACGTGCTTCCGATACCACATCACAATGTACATGTGGCCAGGAATCAATAGCATAACGTACTCCTGATATCACATCACAATGTACAGGCGGCCAGGAATCAATAGCATAACGTGCTCCTGATATCACATCACAATGGACAGGCGGCCAGGAATCAATAGCATAACGTGCTCCTGATATCACATCACAATGTACTGGCGGCCAGGAATCAGTAGCATAACGTGCTCCTGATCCCACATCACAATCTACAGGCAGCCAGGAATCAGTAGCATAACGTGCTCCTGATACCACATCAAAATGTACATGTGGCCCGGAATCAGTAGCATAACGTGTTCCTGATCCCACATCGCAATGTGCAGGTGGCCCGGTATCAGTAGCATAACGTGCTCCTGATCCCACATCACAATGTACAGGCGGCCAGGAATTAATAGCATACCGTGCTCCTGATATCACATCACAATGTACAGGCGGCCAGGAATCAGTAACATAACGTGGTCCTGATCCCACATCACAATGTACAGGCGGCCAGGAATTAATAGCATACCGTGCTCCTGATATCACATCACAATGTACATGTGGACCGGAATCAGTAATATAACGTGCTTCCGATACCACATCACAATGTACATGTGGCCCGGAATCAGTAGCATAACGTGCTTCCGATACCACATCACAATGTACATGTGGCCAGGAATCAGTAGCATAACGTGCTCCTCATCCCACATCACAATGTGCAGGTGGGCCGGAATCAGTAGCATAACGTGCTCCTGATCCCACATCACAATGTACAGGCGGCCAGGAATCAGTAGCATAACGTGCTCCTGATATCACATCACAATGTACAGGCGGCCAGGAATCAGTAACATAACGTGCTCCTGATATCACATCACAATGTACATGTGGCCCGGAATCAGTAACATAACGTGCTTCCGATACCACATCACAATGTACATGTGGCCCGGAATCAGTAGCATAACGTGCTTCCGATACCACATCACAATGTACATGTGGCCAGGAATCAATAGCATAACGTACTCCTGATATCACATCACAATGTACTGGCGGCCAGGAATCAGTAGCATAACGTGCTCCTGATCCCACATCACAATGTACAGGCGGCCAGAAATCAGTAGCATAACGTGCTCCTGATACCACATCACAATGTATATGTGGCCCAGAATCAGTAGCATAACGTGCTCCTGATCCCACATCCCAATGTGCAGGTGGCCCGGAATCAGTAGCATAACGTGCTCCTGATCCCACATCACAATGTACAGGCGACCAGGAATCAATAGCATACCGTGCTCCTGATATCACATCACAATGTACAGGCGTCCAGGAATCAGTAACATAACGTGCTCCTGATATCACATCACAATGTACATGTGGCCCGGAATCAGTAGCATAACGTGCTTCCGATACCACACCACAATGTACATGTGGCCAGGAATCAATAGCATAACGTGCTCCTGATATCACATCACAATGTACAGGCGGCCAGGAATCAATAACATAACGTGCTCCTGATATCACATCACAATGTACAGGAGGCCAGGAATCAGTAGCATAACGTGCTCCTGATATCGCATCACAATGTACATGTGGCCCGGAATCAGTAGCATAACGTGCTCCTGATTCCACATCACAATGAGCAGGTGGCCCGGAATCAGTAGCATAACGTGCTCCTGATCTCACATCACAATGTACAGGCAGGGCATAACACTGACACACATCAGTACAGGCGGCCAGGAATCAGTAGCATAACGTGCTTCCGATACCACACCACAATGTACATGTGGCCAGGAATCAATAGCATAACGTGCTTGCGATATCACATCACAATGTACAGGCCGCCAGGAATCAGTAGCATAAAGTGCTCCTGATACCACATCACAATGTACAGGCGGACCGGAATCAGTAGCATAACGTGCTTCCGATACCACATCACAATGTACATGTGGCCCGGAATCAGTAACATAACGTGCTCCTGATATCACATCACAATGTACAGGCGGCCAGGAATCAGTAACATAACGTGCTCCTGATATCACATCACAATGTACATGTGGCCCGGAATCAATAACATAACGTGCTTCCGATACCACACCACAATGTACATGTGGCCCGGAATCAGTAGCATAACGTGCTTGCGATACCACATCACAATGTACATGTGGCCAGGAATCAATAGCATAACGTACTCCTGATATCACATCACAATGTACAGGCGGCCAGGAATCAATAGCATACCGTGCTCCTGATATCACATCACAATGTACAGGCGGCCAGGAATCAGTAACATAACGTGCTCCTGATATCACATCACATTGTACATGTGGCCCGGAATCAGTAACATAACGTGCTTCCGATACCACGTCACAATGTACATGTGGCCCGGAATCAGTAGCATAACGTGCTTCAGATACCACATCACAATGTACATGTGGCCAGGAATCAATAGCATAACGTGCTCCTGATATCGCATCACAATGTACAGGCGGCCAGGAATCAATAGCATAACGTGCTCTTGATATCACATCACAATGTACAGGCGGCCAGGAATCAATAACATAACGTGCTCCTGATATCACATCACAATGTACAGGCGGCCAGGAATCAGTAGCATAACGTGCTCCTGATATCGCGTCACAATGTACTGGCGGCCAGAAATCAGTAGCATAACGTGCTCCTGATACCACATCACAATGTACATGTGGCCTGGAATCAGTAGCATAACGTGCTCCTGATCCCACATCACAATGTGCAGGTGGCCCGGAATCAGTAGCATAACGTGCTCCTGATCCCACATCACAATGTACAGGCGGCCAGGAATCAGTAGCATAACGTGCTCCTGATACCACATCACAATGTACAGGCGGCCGGAAATCAGTAGCATAACGTGCTTCCGATACCACATCACAATGTACAGGCGGCCAGGAATCAGTACCATAACGTGCTCCTGATATCACATCACAATGTACAGGCGGCCAGGAATCAGTAGCATAACGTGCTCCTGATACCACATCACAATGTACAGGCGGACCGGAATCAGTAGCATAACGTGCTTCCGATACCACATCACAATGTACATGTGGCCCGGAATCAGTAACATAACGTGCTCCTGATATCACATCACAATGTCCAGGCGGCCAGGAATCAGTAACATAACGTGCTCCTGATATCACATCACAATGTACATGTGGCCCGGAATCAGTAACATAACGTGCTTCCGATACCACATCGCAATGTACATGTGGCCCGTAATCAGTAGCATAACGTGCTTCCGATACCACATCACAATGTACATGTGGCCAGGAATCAATAGCATAACGTACTCCTGATATCACATCACAATGTACTGGCGGCCAGGAATCAGTAGCATAACGTGCTCCTGATCCCACATCACAATGTACAGCCGGCCAGAAATCAGTAGCATAACGTGCTCCTGATACCACATCACAATGTATATGTGGCCCAGAATCAGTAGCATAACGTGCTCCTGATCCCACATCCCAATGTGCAGGTGGTCCGGAATCACTAGCATAACGTGCTCCTGATCCCACATCACAATGTACAGGCGACCAGGAATCAATAGCATACCGTGCTCCTGATATCACATCACAATGTACAGGCGGCCAGGAATCAGTAACATAACGTGCTCCTGATATCACATCACAATGTACATGTGGCCCGGAATCAGTAACATAACGTGCTTCCGATACCACATCACAATGTACATGTGGCCCGGAATCAGTAGTATAACGTGCTTCCGATACCACATCACAATGTACATGTGGCCAGGAATCAATAGCATAACGTGCTCCTGATATCACATCACAATGTACAGGCGGCCAGGAATCAATAGCATAACGTGCTCCTGATATCACATCACAATGTACAGGCGGCCAGGAATCAATAACATAACGTGCTCCTGATATCACATCACAATGTACAGGCGGCCAGGAATAGGTAGCATAACGTGCTCCTGATATCGCATCACAATGTACTGGCGGCCAGGAATCAGTAGCATAACGTGCTCCTGATACCACCTCACAATGTACATGTGGCCCGGAATCAGTAGCATAACGTGCTCCTGATCCCACATCACAATGTGCAGGTGGCCCGGAATCAGTAGCATAACGTGCTCCTGATCCCACATCACAATGTACAGGCGGCCAGGAATCAGTAGCATAACGTGCTCCTGATACCACATCACAATGTACAGGCGGCCAGAAATCAGTAGCATAACGTGCTTCCGATACCACATCACAATGTACAGGCGGCCAGGAATCAGTACCATAACGTGCTCCTGATATCACATCACAATGTACAGGCCGCCAGGAATCAGTAGCATAACGTGCTCCTGATACCACATCACAATGTACAGGCGGACCGGAATCAGTAGCATAACGTGCTTCCGATACCACATCACAACGTACATGTGGCCCGGAATCAGTAACATAACGCGCTCCTGATATCACATCACAATGTACAGGCGGCCAGGAATCAGTAACATAACGTGCTCCTGATATCACATCACAATGTACATGTGGCCCGCAATCAGTAACATAACGTGCTTCCGATACCACATCACAATGTACATGTGGCCCGGAATCAGTAGCTTAACGTGCTTCCGATACCACATCACAATGTACATGTGGCCCGGAATCAATAGCATAACGTACTGCTGATATCACATCACAATGTACAGGCGGCCAGGAATCAATAGCATAACGTGCTCCTGATATCACATCACAATGGACAGGCGGCCAGGAATCAATAGCATAACGTGCTCCTGATATCACATCACAATGTACTGGCGGCCAGGAATCAGTAGCATAACGTGCTCCTGATCCCACATCACAATGTACAGGCGGCCAGGAATCAGTAGCATAACGTGCTCCTGATACCACATCAAAATGTACATGTGGCCCGGAATCAGTAGCATAACGTGCTCCTGATCCCACATCGCAATGTGCAGGTGGCCCGGTATCAGTAGCATAACGTGCTCCTGATCCCACATCACAATGTACAGGCGGCCAGGAATTAATAGCATACCGTGCTCCTGATATCACAACACAATGTACAGGCGGCCAGGAATCAGTAACATAACGTGGTCCTGATCCCACATCACAATGTACAGGCGGCCAGGAATTAATAGCATACCGTGCTCCTGATATCACATCACAATGTACATGTGGACCGGAATCAGTAATATAACGTGCTTCCGATACCACATCACAATGTACATGTGGCCCGGAATCAGTAGCATAACGTGCTTCCGATACCACATCACAATGTACATGTGGCCAGGAATCAGTAGCATAACGTGCTCCTCATCCCACATCACAATGTGCAGGTGGGCCGGAATCAGTAGCATAACGTGCTCCTGATCCCACATCACAATGTACAGGCGACCAGGAATCAGTAGCATAACGTGCTCCTGATACCACATCACAATGTACAGGCGGCCAGGAATCAGTAGCATAACGTCCTTCCGATACCACATCACAATGTACAGGGGATCAGAAATCAGTACCATAACGTGCTCCTGATATCACATCACAATGCACAGGCCGCCAGGAATCAGTAGCATAACGTGCTCCTGATACCACATCACAATGTACAGGCGGACCGGAATCAGTAGCATAACGTGCTTCCGATACCACATCACAATGTACATGTGGCCAGGAATCAGTAACATAACGTGCTTCCGATGCCACATCACAATGTACATGTGGCCAGGAATCAATAGCATAACGTACTCCTGATATCACATCACAATGTACAGGCGGCCAGGAATCAATAGCATAACTCCTGATATCACATCACAATGTACAGGCGGCCAGGAATCAATAACATAACGTGCTCCTGATATCACATCACAATGTACAGGCGGCCAGGAATCAGTAGCATAACGTGCTCCTGATACCACATCACAATGTACATGTGGCCCGGAATCAGTAGCATAACGTGCTCCTGATCCCACATCCCAATGTGCAGGTGGCCCGGAATCAGTAGAATAACGTGCTCCTGATCCCACATCACAATGTATGTGGCCCGGAATCAGTAACATAACGTGCTCCTGATATCACATCACAATGTACAGGCGGCCAGGAATCAGTAACATAACGTGCTCCTGATATCACATCACAATGTACATGTGACCCGGAATCAGTAACATAACGTGCTTCCGATACCACATCACAATGTACATGTGGCCAGAAATCAATAGCATAACGTACTCCTGATATCACATCACAATGTACAGGCGGCCAGGAATCAATAGCATAACGTGCTCCTGATATCACATCACAATGTATAGGCGGCCAGGAATCAATAACATAACGTGCTCCTGATATCACATCACAATGTACAGGCGGCCAGGAATCAGTAGCATAACGTGCTCCTGATACCACATCACAATGTACATGTGGCCCGGAATCAGTAGCATAACGTGCTCGTGATCCCACATCCCAATGTGCAGGTGGCCCGGAATCAGTAGAATAACGTGCTCCTGATCCCACATCACAATGTACAGGCGGCCAGGAATCAATAGCATACCGTGCTCCTGATATCACATCACAATGTACAGGCGCCCAGGAATCAGTAGCATAACGTGCTTCCGATACCACATCACAATGTACAGGCGGCCAGGAATCAGTAGCATAACGTGCTTCCGATACCACATCACAATGTACAGGCGGCCAGAAATCAGTAGCATAACGTGCTCCTGATATCACATCACAATGTACAGGCGGCCAGGAATCAGTAGCATAACGTGCTCCTGATATCACATCACAATGTACAGGCGGCCAGGAATCAGTAGCATAACGTGCTTCCGATACCACATCACAATGTACAGGCGGCCAGGAATCAGTAGCATAACGTACTCCTGATATCACATCACAATGTACAGGCGGCCAGGAATCAGTAGCATAACGTGCTTCCGATACCACATCACAATGTACAGGCGGCCAGGAATCAGTAGCATACCGTGCTTCCGATACCACATCACAATGTACAGGCGGCCAGGAATCAGTAGCATAACGTGCTCCTGATATCACATCACAATGTACAGGCGGCCAGGAATCAGTAGCATAACGTGCTCCTGATATCACATCACAATGTACAGGCGGCCCGGAATCAGTAGCATAACGTGCTTCCGATACCATATCACAGTGTAGAGTCGGCCAGGTATCAATAGCATAACGTGCTCCTGATCCCACATTTAATAGCCAACCGACACTGAAACCAAAGTAGATACAAGTCAAAATATAAGTATAGATAAACTAGCGTCTTGCAAGAGAACAGATCAACAGTTCGCAGTGATGACAGCAAGACATCTCCTAATGATGACGAGACATCTGCCAATGATGAAAGAGAGACATCTACCAATGATGACGAGACATCTGCCAATGATGAAAGAGAGACATCTACCAATGATGACGAGACATCTGCCAATGATGAAAGAGAGACATCTACCAATGATGACAGCAAGACATCTCCCAATGGTGAAAGAGTGACATCTACCAATAATGACGAGACATCTCGCAATGATGAAATAGAGACATCTACCAATAATGACAACGAGACATCTCTCAATGATGAAAGAGAGACATCTACCAATGATGACAACCAGACATCTCCCAATGATGAAAGAGAGACATCTACCAATGATGACAACGAGACATCTCCCAATGATGAAAGAGAGACATCTACCAATGATGACAACGAGACATCTCCCAATGATGAAAGAGAGACATCTACCAATGATGACAACGAGACATCTCCCAATGATGAAAGAGAGACATCTACCAATGATGACAACGAGACATCTCCCAATGATGTTGTTATTTTGTATTGTTTCATGAGCCCAATGGAAAGTCGCACTCGTTAGAATATATGTTATAGCGTTGGCATGGTTCTTGTTGATTACGAAGTGACTATACTTAAGTCATATTTTCCATCAGTTTATACCTGCTCTATCAATTGCTCATGTGCTTCAAATATGTAACTTAGTGAACGAAGGAAGTGTTTGCCTACAGATTCTGGTACCAGTGGTGTAACACATTGATATTTCCTAAATTGTCCGCCTATGCGAAATGTGGTTGTCTGTAATCTGCGGGTTCTGGTACCAGTGGTGTAACACATTGATATTTCCTAAATTGTCCGCCTATGCGAAATGTGGTTGTCTGTAATCTGCGGGTTCTGGTACCAGTGGTGTAACACATTGATATTTCCTAAATTGTCCGCCTATGCGAAATGTGGTTGTCTGTAATCTGCGGGTTCTGGTACCAGTGGTGTAACACATTGATATTTCCTAAACTGTCCGCCTATACGAAATGTGGTTGTCTGTAATCTGCGGGTTCTGGTACCAGTGGTGTAACACATTGATATTTCCTAGATTGTCCGCCTATGCAAAATGTGGTTGTCTGTAATCTGCGGGTTCTGGTACCGGTGGTGTAACACATTGATATTTCCTAAATTGTCCGCCTATACGAAATGTGGTTGTCTGTAATCTGCGGTTTCTGGTACCAGTGGTGTAACACATTGATATTTCCTAAATGGTCCGCCTATGTGAAATGTGATTGTCTGTAATCCGCGGGTTCTGGTACCAGTGGTGTAACACATTGATATTTCCTAGATTGTCCGCCTATGTGAAATGTGGTTGTCTGTAATCTGCGGGTTCTGGTACCAGTGGTGTAACACATTGATATTTCCTAAATTGTCCGCCTATGCGAAATGTGGTTGTCTGTAAACTGCGGGTTCTGGTACCAGTGGTGTAACACATTGATATTTCCTAAACTGTCCGCCTATACGAAATGTGGTTGTCTGTAATCTGCGGGTTCTGGTACCAGTGGTGTAACACATTGATATTTCCTAGATTGTCCGCCTATGCGAAATGTGGTTGTCTGTAATCTGCGGGTTCTGGTACCGGTGGTGTAACACATTGATATTTCCTAAATTGTCCGCCTATACGAAATGTGGTTGTCTGTAATCTGTGGTTTCTGGTACCAGTGGTGTAACACATTGATATTTCCTAAATGGTCCGCCTATGTGAAATGTGATTGTCTGTAATCCGCGGATTCTGGTACCAGTGGTGTAACACATTGATATTTCCTAGATTGTCCGCCTATGTGAAATGTGGTTGTCTGTAATCTGCGGGTTCTGGTACCAGTGGTGTAACACATTGATATTTCCTAGATTGTCCGCCTATGCGAAATGTGGTTGTCTGTAATCTGCGGGTTCTGGTACCAGTGGTGTAACACATTGATATTTCCTAGATTGTCCGCCTATGTGAAATGTGGTTGTCTGTAATCTCGGGTTCTGGTACCAGTGGTGTAACACATCGATATTTCCTAAATGGTCCGCCTATGTGAAATGTGATTGTCTGTAATCCGCGGGTTCTGGTACCAGTGGTGTAACACATTGATATTTCCTAGATTGTCCGCCTATGTGAAATGTGGTTGTCTGTAATCTGCGGGTTCTGGTACCAGTGGTGTAACACATTGATATTTCCTAGATTGTCCGCCTATGTGAAATGTGGTTGTCTGTAATCTGCGGGTTCTGGTACCAGTGGTGTAACACATTGATATTTCCTAGATTGTCCGCCAATGTGAAATGTGGTTGTCTGTAATCTGCGGGTTCTGGTACCAGTGGTGTAACACATTGATATTTCCTAGATTGTCCGCCTATGTGAAATGTGGTTGTCTGTAATCTGCGGGTTCTGGTACCAGTGGTGTAACACATTGATATTTCCTAGATTGTCCTCCTATGTGAAATGTGGTTGTCTGTAATCTGCGGGTTCTGGTACCAGTGGTGTAACACATTGATATTTCCTAGATTGTCCGCCTATGTGAAATGTGGTTGTCTGTAATCTGCGGGTTCTGGTACCAGTGGTGTAACACATTGATATTTCCTAGATTGTCCTCCTATGTGAAATGTGGTTGTCTGTAATCTGCGGGTTCTGGTACCAGTGGTGTAACACATTGATATTTCCTAGATTGTCCGCCTATGTGAAATGTGGTTGTCTGTAATCTGCGGGTTCTGGTACCAGTGGTGTAACACATTGATATTTCCTAGATTGTCCGCCTATGTGAAATGTGGTTGTCTGTAATCTGCGGGTTCTGGTACCAGTGGTGTAGCACATTGATATTTCCTAGATTGTCCGCCTATGTGAAATGTGCTTGTCTGTAATCTGCGGGTTCCATCTGCATACCTCACTACCTTCATATGGTTCTTGGCCCAGTCACGCCAATATACCCAACCCATATCGTCATACCTCGCTACCTTCATATGGTTCTTGGCTCAGTCACGCCAATATACCCAACCCATATCGTCATACCTCGCTACCTTCATATGGTTCTTGGCCCAGTCACGCCAATTTACCCAACCCATATCGTCATACCTCGCTACCTTCATATGGTTCTTGGCCCAGTCACGCCAATATACCCAACCCATATCGTCATACCTCGCTACCTTCATATGGTTCTTGGCCCAGTCACGCCAATATACCCAACCCATATCGTCATACCTCGCTACCTTCATAGGGTTCTTGGCCCAGTCACGCCAATATACCCAACCCATATCGTCATACCTCACTACCTTCATATGGTTCTTGGCCCAGTCACGCCAATATACCCAACCCATATCGTCATACCTCGCTACCTTCATATGGTTCTTGGCCCAGTCACGCCAATATACCCAACCCATATCGTCATACCTCGCTACCTTCGTATGGTTCTTGGCCCAGTCACGCCAATATACCCAACCCATATCGTCATACCTCACTACCTTCATATGGTTCTTGGCCCAGTCACGCCAATATACCCAATCCATATCGTCATAGACTTGTCAAAGCTGAAAGCAAAATTTGCTATTGGTTCTGTAACGTGCCGAGCGTAGTTTAGCGTTTGGTAGCGAGTAATATTTCTATCCCGAAATGTCCCAATCACTTAGCGTTGAACCTTACTTTCTTTCACAGCCGTTCAGTAATATACCGACGTGTGACAGCGCTGAAACCCGTCACCTAGTCCATTTGATTACTCGGGCATTTGAGCTTGTATTTCGATTGATTTCGACGTCTGGCGACTAGAGAACAAACACAGGACTGCAGGAAAGCTTCTTTCGGCACTTCACATTCAGACCCGAGAATACGGTGGATTGCAAGATATATATAATAGCCTTAGTATTTCAGCCGCGCTTTAATTGCAGCTGTTCATGTGGAGAATGAAGTATGCACACGGCTCCTAGCACCGGCTTAAGCGGAAAATGATAAGCTAGCTCTGTCTCCCGTTCTATGAGCGTCGAAGCTCAACCCTTGCTCCTCGTCTCCCACTAGTGATGGACAGCTGTGCTTCATTTATAGTCCTCTAAGTAGATGTGTAAGAGTGAAACCGCCGCTTCCCGACTGATTATTATCAGCATGTGCATTTCGCCTGCCTCCGAGCTAGGATTCTCTAAGCTCAACATTGTGTCAGGGCCAGCTGGTGCGGTTGGTGGTGAGACCTCTTGATCCTTAACAGATGGATTGGCACCCACTTCTACTCCCACACTGGCCGTGGCTTCCGTACCATAAACGTTCGTCGTCAGTTTGGCACGGTCTTTTCTCATCTACCAGGCGTTGGTCATGTACAACCTGGGAGGCCAGCCGGACAGTAAGATTTGCTGTCACTGCTACGCCCTTCTTTATTTTGCCGGAGTGCATGACATACTTTGTGCGAACACGCCGGGTTGACATTCATTGTGAATATGGGCGGCATCTGTAGGGGATCGTTCCTCTGTTGCGGCTTTGTGTAGGATTACGCAGACGCTTAGGTACTTCGACCTGTGGTAGTCAAAATTACAACATGGACGATAACCTTCTCTTCAGTCATCTCAGCTTTCTCTGTGCTCTGGAACAAGAAAAAACACAGTGTAATGATTGATGATCTGTGTTTGGTCTACAGTTAGAAAGATACATTCATAGTCGTCAAATCTATGAGGTCGCGGGTCTGTTGTCCACCATCCGTCACCACCTCGGTTCTGATGGTATACCGCCTGCGTCAGTATTAAATGTGTTTGGTATGTTTTACATATGACTCATCCTCAAATGTGCGTCGGTATACCAAGATATCGTCTACATGAATTAGGCATATTGTAACCCAGCAAGGACAGTCTCCATCAAACGCTTAAACGTTCCGGGTCGGTGCAAAGGCCGAATGGCATAACTTTAAATTGGTACCTTGTCGAGTTGAAAAAGCTGTTTTATGTCTATCTCATGCTGCAATAACTACCTGCAAATATCAGGTCGTGAAGTCTAAAGTACTTCATCACTTACCTTCGGTTGATATATCTAACGAGCGGTCTATTCTCGGAAGCTAATAAGCATCTTTCTTCGTGTTAGACGATAGTCGATGCATAACTTCTACTTCCGTCTTTCTTTCTCGCCAAGAGCAAATCACCCACCTGCCAGACAACTTCCTCATGAGCATGAATCGGAGGCATCCTAAATGTTGGACGCAAAAATGGAGATGAGCCAGTCTTTGTACGTTTTCGGCTATATCGCCTTCAACCGACCGCCAGTAACTGTCAACAGACCTTCACTACTCCTCTCAGATGTACGGCTTCTGCTATCACCGAGTTTCTCCTTATGTGGGCACCCAACGTCTAGGCTTCCGTGGAAGCTGTTCTGTCGAGTAGTGTACATCGAATATGTTTTCTAATATCTGACGCTGACTCCGTCATCTCCTGCACAATTGAGTGTAAAGGGCTAGGTGATCTTGCCCGCAGCCAGGACATATCATCCCCAGCGGGATAGTCTCTTGACATCTTCTCCGGATAATTCGTAGTCATCCCGTCACTGCCACCAGCAAAGCTTCCCGTGTAACGTGTCGAGCGTAATTCGGCGTTTGGTAGTTTGTAATATTACGTTCAGCACGTGAGTCGATTATGGCTGGCCTAGAGATGTAACCCCCATTTCTGTGCTAGGAATGAAGAATCAAAATCTAGAGAAAATGAACCAGAACACTAAACATAATACAAAAGATAATAATTACAGCTGTATTTAACAGTCGCGTATACACGACAATTAACTAGAGTACAGATTCAAGAAAGCGCTGCTTACCATACCGTGGTATATACATCAAGCCAACTTCTACCGTATATACCTCAATCCAACTGCTACCCCGAAATCGGTTCCACAGTCACGCAGCGTTGAAGCTGATTTCCTTGCACAGTCGTCCAGTAATACACCGGCGTGTGTGAGATTTGAGGCCCGCCAGCTACTGTCCTTAAACGTTGAAGCGTGTATTCCCACATCCTCTGCACATGTCACACATGACATATATGCAAGTTTATTGTCTTGGTGGAAAATTTACCGCACGACGTCGGGCATAATAGGTTTTTTTTTCTGGTTATTCTTGCCTTTACCATGTTTACCCACTGTTGAGGCGTTTATTCTATCAGACGCCCTCGATGCTCATCCATCAACATCAGATGAGTTACTTAATGAACGGATCTGTCATCATAGCTCCCGAGCTAGCGTATCTAATTCCGCTTAATTTACCAAGCCTACGTCTTAGAATCCTCCGTATTTTATTCTGAATGTGAGGTGCCTAGAGAGGCTTTCCTGTGAAATCTTATGGTTGCTTTTAAGTCGACAGACTTCCTCAACCCTTGCTAGTCGCCTGTCAGTATTAACAGGCGTCACAGACTTCCTCAACCCTTGCTAGTCGCCTGTCAGTATTAACAGGCGTCACAGACTTCCTCAACCCTTGCTAGTCGCCTGTCAGTATTAACAGGCGTCACCGACTTCCTCAACCCTTGCTAGTCGCCTGTCAGTATTAACAGGCGTCACAGATTTCCTCAACCCTTGCTAGTCGCCTGTCAGTATTAACAGGCGTCACAGACTTCCTCAACCCTTGCTAGTCGCCTGTCAGCATTAACAGGCGTTACTGACTTCCTCAACCCTTGCTAGTCGCCTGTCAGTATTAACAGGCGTCACAGACTTCCTCAACCCTTGCTAGTCGCCTGTCAGTATTAACAGGCGTTGAAGCTCTGTTTCACTACTAGTCATCTCAGAAGATATGTGTGAGTGAAGCCACCGCTCTCACACTGATTATTTCTAACTAGCACTGGGATTTTATACCCTCTGACCAGCCTGGCTTCTGACTCCTCAACATCCTATCAACGACTACCGGAAACTTCGGTTGAACATGCGCCTTTCTTTTGTAATCCAGACTAACGTCTGCTCAGGTGTGTCACAGAAAACTCTTATGAAATCATGTAATATGTCGTTGCAGCATAAGTTCAGGGCAGACTTCACGACAGTTCCATAGCGCTAACACGATGATTAAAAGAATTCTTCCCTACGGAAAAAGAAGATATTGACTGTATCACTGGAGAGGCATCGTCTCCCAGTAATACTGTCCTAATCAATGACTCTAGATGTTTCCGCTACTGACGACATTAACTGGCGAGCCATTATGCATTCCAAATATTACGTTCAAAGGCTTCTAAATTCAATTGCTATGTCGAGTGCGCCTGGCTTTATCTTCCTCCCATTCCTATTTCGTTGCTGGTTACTCCAGAGGATTAAAATCCCTAAGACTTATCTGGATGATCTCATGAGTATATTGCGCAATTTTTCGAACGCGTTTTACAATTGAGAAAACTAACCAGTGTATCGCAAAATCGCAAAATATTTGCGAAAAATGTATGCAGCAGACTGATATTATGCGCTGTTTCACAATCTACTGATATCTACCTTTGTTGTTCTTTGACGCTTTATCCATCAATAGGCCATCATAAAGGCTCATTTAACTGGCAGTATAGATTTCCTATTTAGGATTGCAATTACAATAAACCTAGCGGGGATGGTCGCGTCGCTTTCTTGGCATTGGCGCATATGATCTGTAGTATTTTGGGTAATAATTAACCAGATTATAAATATATTTGACTGTAGCTGAATGTACTCTATCTAGCCAAATGCGTATTTAAAACGTATTTATACGTTTATACCACTCTGTGGAGAGGAAAATCACAAAAATCTAGTAAAGGTAATGTCTGTGATAGTAGTAAAGACATTTATCAGACAGGTGATGGAATAATGAATTTATATTCGATCGAAATTCTCCGGTTCAGCTTCGAAAGACCGCTCATAACATATAAATATATATTTTGGTATCAAGGAAGGGAGATCCGTTTTTAGGCATATTAGCCAAATCAATGAATGCGAACGTTTCCGCTTTGGACGACAAGACCTGCTGATCCATCCTCATTTTAGTGATTACATACAAAGGCTTCTAAGATCAATGCATCGTATGGGTTCTTGGGCAATATAGGCTGAAGCGCGTTAGTAAATCCGATACTAACTTTCCTGTTATGATGGTGATTACTTCACCAGGGTTGCCAGGATATCCGACATAACAACAGCGAGATAGAACTAGAGAATCGCGAGACAGTCATGTTACAATACATACCCCAATTGTTACATACCCAAATAAGATGAGTTATATGACGATCAGAAGACTATACTGTGAAGTCATGTGGCTCTGTCAGTATGTCGGCACCTCTTCCCACTTCCCTTATATGCGTTGTAATTTTCACCTGTATATGGCGAGATTCTGCTGGTGGACGTTTCGTCCCCGAGGCCCGCCCCCTGTACAGACCTTTTGGTCTTTGATATATGTTGGCATTGTGGGAAGTTGATGCTGGGTCGACATCGGGCCTTACAGACTAGTCTTTTGTGTTAAATGCCGTCATTTTCACCTGACGTCGATACAGCTCACCAATCCCCAGTGTATGAGTTGTCACAGCGACACAGCTCACCAATTACCAATATACGACTTGTCAGAGCATTTCCATCATAGCTCTCTAGATTTGTATCTAATACCGCTTATGCCGGTGCTAGGGGCCGTGTGGTCATGTCATCCAAGTTGTCACATGAACAGGTACGATGAAAGCGTACCTGAGATACAACATATACCACGAATCGTTAGATTCTGGGTATGTGCTTTGGAATAGGTTAACCAGAAGACTATACTGTGAAGTCATGTGACTCTGTCAATATGTCAACCTCTTCCCACTTCCCTATATGCGTTGTAAATACCCCCAAATAAATAAAGCGACTACTGCAATACGATACAAAGTGTATTCTCTTAGCTTTCAAAGACAACTTTGAGTTTAGTTAAACCGCCCCAGACTGGGATATTATATACCCCAATATCATGTCTGCATAAAATTTGACACCCTCCCCCCGCCCAGGCCTGGTAGGGTTACAGGAAGGAACATGCTGTTGGCTAGTAACGAGCAATAACATATATTTTTAAATACTGTAAATTATTACAGCATGTTTACAATGTAATATTCCCTTCCTCTAGACGGGTTTGAAGACTCGTTTCAGGAGATGAGGAACAAGAGTAGTTCTTGAATACTGGCGTTTTTCTAATGCACCAAAGTGCACAGACCTAATGCATCAACTGTAAAATAAGCGTATTGTAAACCAAAATGTAAAAAATCGATCTAAATTGCTTTCTGTATCTATGACGTCACTGTGACGTCATCACAGCAAACACTGGAAGAGTAGAAGAGTAGGTGTCATGTCTATTCTCTCAAAGGTATCTAATATTTTCAGGAGGTATGTCACCACCTTCAATCAGACTGTGATTCAGCCAAGTTCACCCAGGTGAGATACACGTAAGGTTGTGTGGGAGAATTTGACATTTCAATTTCAAATTATTTCATGATAACCTTAATTCGGATTCAACACACCCCAATTATCGTATGAAAACGCGTCACAATCTTGTACCTAGGAACTTATGACATATACCACATTTAGTGATATAGTTTACATATATCTCAGATTTGTGAATTCACAGAATTTATGGGCGCCTGTATGAGCTAGCTGGTTGATCATGCTAGCACATCCTAAAGTGAGGACCACAGGCCAAAATGATGTTCTGATGTTCACTGTCGTTTTAGGACATGTTGTACCTTTTTGTACGATGGGGTGATTAAACTCGAAAATTAAGCCTCTTTTTGACTGAAAAATCGACCAAAAAATGCCGTTTTTAAAGATGACGGCACTGTGACATCATTAAAGCGGCCATCTTGGATTTTTTTTACATTTTCTGGTAGAGCTTGACCCAAGGGTATAGTGTGGTAAGTTTCAGCCCCCTAGCTTAAGGGGTAAGAAGAATAATTAGGGGGGGGGGGGGCATTTCGGCCACACCCCAGGCCACAACAGGTCCCAAAAACCCCAGACCAGATAGGGTTAAAATCGGCAGCTCCCGGACTAGATTGAATTTCCAATGCCTTTTGTTAAGCTTGACTACGTTGTTGCTTTTAAATCGGCAAATGTAACACCAACTTTCAAAACCGGCGAACTATAGACCAATATCGGGTTGGCGTGCTATAGGGAATTTCGCGAAAACAATTGCTATACATATGATGAGAGAATTCCTGGAATCAAACAATATTATTATCGGTATGGATTCTGATCGAACCACTCGACCTCGTTAGCGGCAATCTCTCTCCCTGATATCCTGATTGGGGCAAAGGAATCCAGAGATTATAGTATTGTCAAATTGTTAGACCTTTCCAAAGTATTCGACACGGTTAATCATCCTTTTTTACTCTCTAAGCTATACCATTATGGATCCCGGGGGATTATGCAATTGTAACGGGAGGCACTTGTACCAGTGCTTGTACTAGCTTACAGCTAGTGGGAATTTCCCTTTAGCTCAGTCGGTAGAGCGCTGGTGTGGCAAGTAAAAGGACCCCGGATCGAATCCCGGTAGCGCCTATAAAATCCCCGTCCGTTACATTGGTGCCGTGACCACTGGTTCATGGAGCGTGGGGCTCTGGACCAGAGAAATTGGGTTGTCTCGGAGGGGGAGAGGATTTAGGCGTGGAGGAGTGTAACGGGAGGCACTTGTACCAGTGCTTGTACTAGCTTACAGCTAGTGGGAATTTCCCTTTAGCTCAGTCGGTAGAGCGCTGGTGTGGCAAGTAAGAGGACCCCGGATCGAATCCCAGTAGCGCCTAAAAATCCCCGTTCGTTACACAATGATTGGTTGAGTAGTTATCTCTCTGGTAGATCTCAACCTCTTCCACCGACATAACATGCGGAGTTCCCCCAATGATCTCCCCTCGGACCATTACTTTATTAATATATATCAACAACATAAATAATGAAACCGACTTCCTAAATATTATACTCTTTGCTGATGATATAAGTGTACATTCAGTCAAAAATAAGTCTGATGCTATTGACGTTATGTCTGAGGAACTGGACAAACTGTACACATGGTTTTGTTCTCATCGCTTCTCATAAGAAAACAAAATATATGGTGATCAACCCAAACATAACAAGCAGACAGAGGATGCTACGTCCCCCGCCGAAATGGCAGCATATTTTTGAGCGTTGTTGGTCCCAGGGGATATACATGAGGGAGGCAACTGCTACTTCATAGGCGAAAGCATTTTCTGCCTCCCCAAGTTATGATATCAACTCAGAGCGGCTGACTGAACGTTGATTGCTGCTGTAATACAGTTTCCACGCATTATTATTTGGAGATAAAACACTGCTATGGCAATATTCTTGGTGCCAAAAAAGGGCTATTCATTGATGTCATATGTATCAGGCCTTGCAATTTTATGGGGCTCATCAGTCCAGGTCTCAAGATTTATTAACCCAGTAAACAATCAATGTGCGTACAGCTTTTAAATTGAAATCAGCTGCTAGGAATAAATCCGCCCTGTTGTCAGCCATAAGCAGACCTATTAATCAACCTGATGCAATTTTCAGAATGCAAAGCTCGATTCATGTTGAATTTCTGGTCCTGTATCATGGTACATGTACAGTCCTAACGATTCGGAAAACGGCCAAAAAAATTGCTGCAGCTAATAATATAAATCAATCGTATTGGTGTTCAGTTGAATTAGCCATGTACACACTTTCGGAAACCCACATAAATGGTGGTTCCTGATAATTCCAGATATATGATATCGGTCTTATATGGGCATGAAGAAGGGAGAAATGCAACTGGATGATTATCAAACTTGATACACATGTGTCTTATGATTAGAGGATGTACCTATGCCATTTTTTAGAAATCAATCATTGATCATCGACCCAGTGGCGCCACCTTCATGCAGATGTTGCTGAAATGCAATAGCAACATACGTCTTGTCGCAAGGAATGCGTTTGACAAATTTTGGAATCTGGTGAAGCATTTGGAATTTATCGCTTGCGAAGAATTTGAACTGACATCCATGAACTGAAACGGACACGAAGAAGCGAAACTCAGTGGCGCCACCTTCAGGCAGATGTTGCTGAAATGCAGTAGAAACCCACGTCTTGTCGCAAGAAATGTCTATGCCGAATGTCGGGAGAATTCAACAAAGCGTTCGGAAGTTATCGCTTGCAAAGAATTTGAATCGACATCCACGGACAGGAACGGACATGAAGAAGCGAGACCCAGTGGCGACACCTTCAGACAGATGTTGCTGAAATGCAATAGCAGCCGGTGTCTTGTGGTAGGAATACGTATGCCGAATTTCGGGAGAATCCGACAAAGCGTTTGGACCTTATCTCTTGCGAAAATTTAAAATTTTCACGGACATCCACGGACACAAAGAAGCAAGACCCATTTTTATCCAGTGGCGCCACCTTCAGGCAGATGTTGCTGAAATGCAATATCAACTGGCGTCTTGTCGCAAGGAATGCGTATGCCGGACTTCGGAAGAATCCAACAAAGGGTTTGGAAATTATCGCTTGCGGAAAATTCAAACAGATATCCACAGACATACACGGACATCCACGGCCACAAAGAAGCAAGAACCATTTTAAAGTCCCCGAAAACTCGCCTCGACTGTTTATTTCCAGTCAAGAAATTGAACTAGTTACTCAGTACAAATTCCTTGGAATTATTCTGAATAATACACTATAAGCTAGACAACTGACATTGATTAAACTTGCAAGTTGCTCGAAATGTTTGGAGTTATTAATAATATTAAAAGCTCTGTGAATAAAAAGACACGGTTTATTTTATATTACTCCCTGGTATTATCGTTCAACTCATACAACTCATTTGAATTCGTTATACTTGTAGTATACAACTCAGTTGCATTGTGAGAACACTCGTACTATTTTAGTCGCATGCTACAAGTCGTATGAAATAGAAGAGGTCCTATTTCGTGCGATTAGTTGCGCACTACAAATCGGGGGATTCCCCCGCTGGGTTGTTGCTACAAATCGCATCGTGAGAATGGGCCTTTAATTAAAGTGCCCAATTAAAGGTCTTACTTTTACTTAAAACCTCTCTTCTCATAATAAAATCGACTGTTATTCGCCCTTTATCGACATTTTTATATGGAATGCACAAAATATATTGTTAACTATACGGTAACTATAGGAATATATATATTTCTTGGGATAGAAAATGCCATATGGGATTTTATTCCTGCATATACATTAATTAGCACTGTGTTATCTAAAGCTAAATTGAATAAAGGAGATGGTACGATAAAGCGGCATTTTGGCCTATACGTGGTGCGGTTTAAATCGAAAAAAATAAATGTCCTAAAAATAATTGTGGTTTAATGTAACGGCAAGAGAAAATATATGTACACAATATGTGAAAGTTCCAGCTCGATTGCGTTATAATTATAGTTATGACATGAAATTAAAATTCACGGCATGTGCTATTTCGTGAAAAAAGGTCTAAATAGAGTCATTTATACACACATTTAGACACGAAAGGACCCCTCTGGGTCACATCGATTTTCCAGCAGTGGAGATATAATGCCACCGCACATCACCAAGTCAAATGGCGTTTCGGTCCAAGGGGCCCTTCGTGTCTAAAAATGAGTTTAAATGACTCCATTTAGACCATTAATTTGTTCACGAAATAGCACAAGCTGCGGATTTCAATTTTATGTCATACCTATAATTATAACGCAATCGTGCTAGAAATTTCACATATTGTGTAAATATATCTTCTCTTTCTGTTACATTAAAACACAACTATTTTAGGGCATTTTATGTTTTTGATTTCAACCGCACCACGTATGCCAAAATGCCAACTTATGCCATCATTCATTTATTCATTCATTCATTCATTCTTATTATTTTTTACCCATCTGACTTTGGCTTTTCCGGACCTGCCCTGAGTCTGCCCTGGTCTGGGTAGGGGCCTTTTCGCCCCCTCCATCCTCTCCTAAATATTGTTCTTACCCCTTGAGCTACGAGGCTGATCCTTACCACATTATACCCTTGGGTCAAGCTCTACCAGAAAATGCAAAACAAATCCAAGATGACTAGATTTATGACGTCACGGTGACGCAATTTGTCGATTTTTTTGTCAGAATTTTCGATTTTTTTTAATAAAAAAAACTGCATGATAAATTAGTAAATAATAAACTTATGTGAAATAAAATGGTTTTTGTTCACTTTACAACATGCAGTTTAAAGAGAAGATAATGATGTTTCCAAAGCTATAAGCGTTTTCCACCCCTTCGGTCGTCTGACCTCATTATCACCTTTGATAGCATCAAATAGAAACAATATCTCTAAATTAGATTCCAACACAGCTTTAATATTTTATTCCAGGCCAATGTATAAGATCAGATAAGATAATTTTATTGAAACTCTGCACAGACACAGTGGCTGGAGATATGGTCATGACGGACATACAGAAAATACATGAATACAAGTACAATGTAGAGCATTACATTATTATTGAACCTACGACTCAGTCATTTGCGTTGAGGCAAAAGATTGAGACAATGCTTACTTCTGGAGACTGCCCCTGACACAGTCTTTTCAGTTTATACAAATCACCATCTCTTCATACCGTATCAAAAGCTTTACTTCAGATTGGTTGATTCTACACTGGAACCGCTGTCCACGAACGAATAATTAGAACAGGCAACGCAAACGTGACTTGATCCTTCATATCCGTACATGATTTACACAGAACATATAGTGTAATAAAAATTATGCCGGAATAGAAATATCTAGACGATATTAACTGTTTCTTGACGAATACCAAAAATATTTCATCGAGTAGGGTGAGAAAATTAGTATTTTCAGTGAAAATGGCGATCTCAAAATGTCAATTTCTGAGAATGAAATATTTTATGGTGGATTCGTCATAGTCAGTTAATAATATCAAGAAACATTCAATAATATCCGATGTTTCTATTCCATTTTTAGCATACTGAGCTATGCGGTGAGCATAGCTTATGCACATAGTATCCATATATGCACATCGTATCCATTATATACCTTACTCATTCATTATCTCTACCATTATACTTCTGTGGGTTGTTCTCTGATCATTCTGGCTGTGGTCTCCAAGAGTCGATTCTGGCCTCAGGGAGATTGCCAGACGGTGACATGATCCAAGGGAACAGGTAATGCCAGGACCAGTGCCCTCTTTCCCGGGTACGCACCAATTTGGGACTGTTTACTTGGGACTTGGTACTTGTATTGCTGAAACTGTCTTTTATTCCTGATGTTCTGTTTCTCCTCTGTATCTGTCTTTATTCCGTAGGATAGTTTCGTACTGGTTAAATCTAGACATCCGTAGGATCGAACTGTATACTGGATAGCGGTCTTTAACTCCATACGTATCATAATGAATTTTGCGGTTTGACACACAGCTGATGGATATATCAGCAGCCATTTTTTCTTTAACCCCTATACTAAGGGGATGGATTTTCGGGGTGTATCGCAGAACCTGGTAGAAATATTCACTGATATCCTGGATGGGGACAGCGATTGTCCATATTTATGTCAGGAGGCACCAGAAAATATCGTAGAAATATTCAAGATTAATTTAAAAACTCTGAGACGCTATAACAGCAGCGATGTCATATCAATCAGGCGAACACAGATTTTTATCAGAAATTTCTAATATGAGCTTAAGATGGGCGACTTTGAATGACTCTGTTGAAATTATGCAAGTATGTTTTAGATGGGCGATATTTTGAAGCTCTTGATGCATATGATGTTATGCAAGTAGGTATCATTCATCCATTCGCTATCCATAGACAAAAGATTTCCAGTTTCAGCTTCATGCGGACCATCATCATGGTATTGGGGGAGACAAAAGTTTGCCAGTCACAATGACCAGCGGACATCACCTGATATATATGGGACATGTGACAGGGCTGACCAGTCAAATGTTATTTTCTCATTATTATCGCATGTCATTTTACGTTATACCTCTTCGTGTTATGCCCCTCAATTATCAAAGGGTTTTTCATGGAAAGGAACAGTTACCGTTTTAGCTCACTGGATGAACCCAAATCAAGGCCTGATAAGTCAACATTGGACGTTTTAGAGTCTGGCTAAAAATCCCACATTGTTTTACTCAATTCACAACACTGGAGTGAGAGTTGCTGGCTAATAATGTATTGTTTCAGGCAAACTCATTGCACTGTTCAGTACCGTTGGAAAGTACAATTGGTGACAAACTTTCCTGTTGGTACTCACCTCCAGTTCAAACTCAATTGGTAGACTGCACTGGAGGTTTCCATGTTGATACCTGTAACCATGATCTAGGCATCCTGACTGTACTGCCGGAAAGTTCAGGATCAGTCATGAACTTGGTGAACTGGAAGACAAAACGAACAGTCAGAAATTTCTTATGAGCTTTAGATGGGCGATATTTTGAATGACTCTTTGCACCTAAGATTATGCAAGTAGGTTCAAGTTCCGATAAGCTATAGATGCATATGATGTTCATTTCATAATTCATTTCCATTCGGTATCCATAGACAAAAGTTTGCCAGTCCAACAGCTAAGCGGACCCAATAATGATATTGGGGGACATTGACTAACACAATATGACCAGTCAAATCACCTATTATATGCATGTCAGGGCTACGTTATACCTCCAAATGTTATTTTCTCAATTATCAGGGTTTTTCATGGAAAGGAATTTCGTCACCCCCTCATCAAAGGCCTGATACCCAAAGGCCTGATACAGTTACGTTTTAGCTCCTGGATGAATCCCAAGGTGCACAATACAACATTGGAGTGAGAGTCTGGCTAAAATACATTGTTTTATTCTCATTTCATGCCTGTTTGCAGTTGGGAAACAATTGTACACAGGCAAACTTTCACCGTTCAGTACCGTTCAGTTCTGTACCAATTGGTAACGTTCAGTTTCCTGTTGGTAACCTCCAGGCAACTTGTTGGTACTGCACGGAAAGTTCAGGATTGGTACCATGAAGTCCTGACTGAACAGTACCGTGCAGTTACCAATCAGTCACCACTTGGTAGTATCTGCCAGGTTCTTTCCAGTTACCTACCAGTAACTGATTGATAACCAAGTCGTAGCCACAACGATCCCAACTTTGCAGTACCATGCAGTTCTGACTTGAAGGCTACTGATCAGTTACTGGTTGGTGACCAATAGATTATACCATAAATGAAATGTGTGATAACTGATTGGTGACCGGTTGGTACTGTTCAGTTACTGATTGGTGACCAACTTGACAACTGAACAGTACCACGAGGGGACCTTTCCTACCAGTACCTACCAGTACCAAGAGGTACTGGCAGGTAAGCAGAAATTGTTGGAAGCCGTTCAGTAACTGAGCTGTAACCAAGCTGTAACTGAGCTGGTACTGAAGTGTTACTGCATTGTTACCAACAGGTACCAAGTTTGGAAAATTGGGATGGTAACATAGCGGTAACTGATTGGTAACTGATTGGTAACTGCATGGTAGCCAATCAGTAGAAAAATCATAGGATCCAATGGGTGACCAATCAGTACCCGGTTGGTTACCGGTAGGTACTGATCAGTTGAAGACTGAACGGTACCGCAAGGGGACCTTTCCTACCAGTACCAATCAGTTCCCCACCAACCAGTAGCCATCCAGTTACTGAGTGGTACTCGTTGGTGACGGTTTGCCTGTGTACCAGAAAAGTATTTAGAACTGTTTTTAAGAACCGACGTCTGTAATTGAAGATCGTTTTAAGTGCTTTTTATGCAGACTCTGTCGTTATATTACAGGAATATCATTTGAATTGTTCATATAATAATCGTAAATAATAGTCAGATCCTTGACTGATAACTGTGCATGTATCAAATCTGATTTTATGGAAGTTTTAAAGGCCCAATTAAATTGTATAGTCCGAGATGGATTAGAGTTCCATATAATGGTCATCATATCGTCATCCTGTAAGCGTTCTTGGAATTTTCTTAATAGATTTGTGAGTAGTGGTGGGGTGGGAGTAGATATCTCGATCATGGCAAATATGTGTGTCTGTGATGGAGAGGGAGAGGGAGTAGATATCTCGATCATGGCAAATATGTGTGTCTGTGATGGAGAGGGAGAGGGAGTAGATATCTCGATCATGATAAATATGTGTGTTTGTGGTGGGGAGGGAGAGGGAGTAGATATCTCGATCATGGTAAATATGTGTGTTTGTGGTGGGGGACAGGGAGTACATATCTCGATCATGGCAAATATGTGTGTTTGTGGTGGGGACGGACAGGGAGCAGATATCTCGATCATGGTAAATATGTGTGTTTGTGGTGGGGAGGGACAGAGAGTGGATATCTCTATCATAGTAAATATGTGTGTTTGTGGTGGGGAGGTACAGGGAGTAGATATCTCGTAAATATCTCAGGGAGTGGATATCTCTATCATAGTAAATATGTGTGTTTGTGGTGGGGAGGGACAGGGAGTAGATATCTCTATCACGGTAAATATGTGTGTTTGTGGTGGGGAGGGACAGGGAGTGGATATCTCTATCGTAGTAAATATGTGTGTTTGTGGTGGGGAGGTACAGGGAGTAGATAACTCCACCATGGTCAAATATGTGTGTTTGTGGTGGGGAGGGACAGGGAGCAGATATCCCGATCATGGTAAATATGTGTGTTTGTGGTGGGGAGGGAGAGGCAGTAGATATCTCGACCATGATAAATACGTGTAGGGTTGGGACAGGGAGGGAGAGGGAGTAGATATCTCGATATCTGTACTAGGGACAGGGAGTACATAGATCATGGTAAATATGTGTGTTTGTGGTGGGGAGGTACAGGTAAATATGTGTGTTTGTGGTGAGTACCTCGATCATGGTAAATATGTGTGTTTGTGGTGGGGAGGTACTCCTATCATGGTAAATATGTGTGTTTGTGGTGGGGAGGGAGAGGGAGTAGATATCTCTCGCATAAGGTGTGTACTTGAATGGGGAGGGAAGGGAGTAGGATATATCAATCATAGTAAATATGTGTGTTTGTGGTGGGGAGGGAGAGGGAGTAGATATCTCGACCATGATAAATACGTGTACTTGTGGTTGGGAGGGACAGGGAGTACATATCTCGATCATGGTAAATATGTGTGTTTGTGGTGGGGAAGGACAGGGAGCAGATATCTCGATCATGGTAAATATGTGTGTTTGTGGTGAGGAAGGACAGGGAGCAGATATCTCGATCATGGTAAATATGTGTGTTTGTGGTGGGGAGGTACAGGGAGTGGATATCTCTATCATGGTAAATATGTGTGTTTGTGGTGGGGAGGGAGAGGGAGTAGATATCTCTATCATGGTAAATATGGGTGTTTTTGATGGGGAGGGACAGGGAGTGGATATCTCTATCATAGTAAATATGTGTGTTTGTGGTGGGGAGGTACAGGGAGTAGATATCTCCACCATGGTAAAATATGTGTGTTTGTGGTGGGGAGGGACAGGGAGCAGATATCCCGATCATTGTAAATATGTGTGTTTATGGTGGGGAGGGAGAGGGAGTAGATACCTCGACCATGATAAATACGTGTACTTGTGGTTGGGAGGGAGAGGGAGTAGATATATCGATCATGGTAAATATGTGTGTTTGTGGTGGGGAGGGAGAGGGAGTAGATATCTCGATCATGGTAAATATGTGTGTTTGTGGTGGGGAGGGAGAGGAAGGGAGAGATATCGATCATGGTAAATATGTGTGTTTATGGTGGGGAGGGAGAGGGAGTAGATATCTCGACCATGATAAATACGTGTACTTGTGGTTGGGAGGGAGAGGGAGTAGATATATCGATCATGGTAAATATGTGTGTTTGTGGTGGGGAGGGAGAGGGAGTAGATATCTCGACCATGATAAATACGTGTACTTGTGGTTGGGAGGGACAGGGAGTACATATCTCGATCATGGTAAATATGTGTGTTTGTGGTGGGGAAGGACAGGGAGCAGATATCTCGATCATGGTAAATATGTGTGTTTGTGGTGAGGAAGGACAGGGAGCAGATATCTCGATCATGGTAAATATGTGTGTTTGTGGTGGGGAGGTACAGGGAGTGGATATCTCTATCATGGTAAATATGTGTGTTTGTGGTGGGGAGGGAGAGGGAGTAGATATCTCTATCATGGTAAATATGAGTGTTTTTGATGGGGAGGGACAGGGAGTGGATATCTCTATCATAGTAAATATGTGTGTTTGTGGTGGGGAGGTACAGGGAGTAGATATCTCCACCATGGTAAAATATGTGTGTTTGTGGTGGGGAGGGACAGGGAGCAGATATCCCGATCATTGTAAATATGTGTGTTTATGGTGGGGAGGGAGAGGGAGTAGATATCTCGACCATGATAAATACGTGTACTTGTGGTTGGGAGGGAGAGGGAGTAGATATATCGATCATGGTAAATATGTGTGTTTGTGGTGGGGAGGGAGAGGGAGTAGATATCTCGATCATGGTAAATATGTGTGTTTGTGGTGGGGAGGGAGAGGAAGTAGATATATCGATCATGGTAAATATGTGTGTTTATGGTGGGGAGGGAGAGGGAGTAGATATCTCGACCATGATAAATACGTGTACTTGTGGTTGGGAGGGAGAGGGAGTAGATATATCGATCATGGTAAATATGTGTGTTTGTGGTGGGGAGGGAGAGGGAGTAGATATCTCGACCATGATAAATACGTGTACTTGTGGTTGGGAGGGACAGGGAGTACATATCTCGATCATGGTAAATATGTGTGTTTGTGGTGGGGAAGGACAGGGAGCAGATATCTCGATCATGGTAAATATGTGTGTTTGTGGTGAGGAAGGACAGGGAGCAGATATCTCGATCATGGTAAATATGTGTGTTTGTGGTGGGGAGGTACAGGGAGTGGATATCTCTATCATGGTAAATATGTGTGTTTGTGGTGGGGAGGGAGAGGGAGTAGATATCTCTATCATGGTAAATATGGGTGTTTTTGATGGGGAGGGACAGGGAGTGGATATCTATATCATAGTAAATATGTGTGTTTGTGGTGGGGAGGTACAGGGAGTAGATATCTCCACCATGGTAAAATATGTGTGTTTGTGGTGGGAAGGGACAGGGAGCAGATATCCCGATCATTGTAAATATGTGTGTTTATGGTGGGGAGGGAGAGGGAGTAGATATCTCGACCATGATAAATACGTGTACTTGTGGTTGGGAGGGAGAGGGAGTAGATATATCGATCATGGTAAATATGTGTGTTTGTGGTGGGGAGGGAGAGGGAGTAGATATCTCGATCATGGTAAATATGTGTGTTTGTGGTGGGGAGGGAGAGGGAGTAGATATATCGATCATGGTAAATATGTGTGTTTATGGTGGGGAGGGAGAGGGAGTAGATATCTCGATCATGGTAAATATGTGTGTTTGTGGTTGGGAGGGAGAGGGAGTAGATATATCGATCATGGTAAATATGTGTGTTTGTGGTGGGGAGGGAGAGGGAGTAGATATCTCGATCATGGTAAATATGTGTGTCTGTGGTGGGGAGGGAGTGGGAGTAGATATCTCGACCATGATAAATATGTCTGTTTGTGGTGGTAAATATGTGTGTTTGTGGTGGAGGGGAGAGGGAGTAGGATCATCTCTATCATAGTAAATATGTGCGTTTGTGGTGGGGAGGGAGAGGGAGTAGATATGTCTATCATGGTAAATATGGGTGTTTGTGGTGGGGAGGGAGAGGGAGTAGATATCTCTGGTATCATGATCAAAATATGTGTGTTTGTGGTGGGGAGGGAGAGGGAGTAGATATCTCGATCATGGTAAATATGCGTGTTTGTGGTTGGGAGGGAGAGGGAGTAGATATATCGATCATGGTAAATATGTGTGTTTGTGGTGGGGAGGGAGAGGGAGTAGATATCTCGATCATGGTAAATATGTGTGTTTGTGGTGGGGAGGGAGAGGGAGTAGATATCCGATCATGGTAAATATGTGTGTTTATGGTGGGGAGGGAGAGGGAGTAGATATCTCGATCATGGTAAATATGTGTGTTTGTGGTTGGGAGGGAGAGGGAGTAGATATATCGATCATGGTAAATAGGTGTGTTTGTGGTGGAGAGGGAGAGGGAGTAGATATCTCGATCATGGTAAATATGTGTGTCTGTGGTGGGGAGGGAGTGGGAGTAGATATCTCGACCATGATAAATATGTCTGTTTGTGGTGGAGAGGGAGAGGGAGTGGATATCTCTATCATAGTAAATATGTGCGTTTGTGGTGGGGAGGGAGAGGGAGTAGATATGTCTATCATGGTAAATATGGGTGTTTGTGGTGGGGAGGGAGAGGGAGTAGATATCTCTATCATGATAAATATGGGTGTTTGTGGAGGGGAGGGAGAGGGAGTAGATATCTCTATCATGGTAAATATGGGTGTTTGTGGAGGGGAGGGAGAGGGAGTAGATATCTCTATCATGGTAAATATGTGTGTTTGTGGAGGGGAGGGAGAGGGAGTAGATATCTCTATCATGGTAAATATGGGTGTTTGTGGTGGGGAGGTACAGGGAGTGGATATCTCTATCATAGTAAATATGTGTGTTTGTGGTGGGGAGGGAGAGGCAGTAGATATCTCGACCATGGTAAATATGTGTGTTTCTGATGGTGAGGGAGAGGGAGTAGATATGTCGACCATGGTAAATATGTGTGTTTGTGGTGGGGAGGGAGAGGGAGTAGATATGTCGACCATGGTAAATATATGTGTTTGTGGTGGGAGGGAGAGGGAGTAGATATCCCGATCATGGTAATTATGTGTGTTTGTGCTTGGGAGGGAGTAGATATCTCGATCATGGTAAATATGTGTGTTTGTGGTGGGGAGGGACAGGGAGCAGATATCTCGATCATGGTAAATATGTGTGTTTGTGGCGGGGAGGTACAGGGAGTGGATATCTCTATCATAGTAAATATGTGTGTTTGTGGTGGGGAGGGACAGGGAGCAGATATCTCGATCATGGTAAATATGTGTGTTTGTGGTGGGGAGGGACAGGGAGTAGATATCTCGATCATGGTAAATATGTGTGTTTGTGGTGGGGAGGGACAGGGAGCAGATATATCGATCATGGTAAATATGTGTGTTTGTGGTGGGGAGGGAGAGGGAGTAGACATGTCGACAATGGTAAAAATATGTGTTTATGGTGGGGAGGGAGAGGGAGTAGATATCTCGATCATGGTAATTATGTGTGTTTGTGGTGTGGAGGGAGTAGATATCTCGAACATAGTAATATATATATCTGTTTGTGGAGAGGAGGAAGAGGGACTAGATATATCGATCATGGTAAACATGTTTGTTTGTGGTGGGGAAGGAGAGGGAATAGATATCTCGATCATGGTAAACATGTTTGTTTGTGGTGGGGAAGGAGAGGGAGTAGATATCTCGATCATGGTAATTATGTGTGTTTGTGGTGGAGAGGAAGAGGGAGTATATATCTCGATCATGGTAAATATGTGTGTTTGTGGCGGGGAGGGAGAGGGAGTAGATATCTCGATCATGGTAAATATGTATGTTTGTGGTGGGGAGGGACAGGGAGTAGATATCCCGAACATAGTACTTTTCGGTGACGTCCGTGACTCTTCGGGCACCACCGTGTCTCTCCGGTAACCTCCGTGACATCTTCGGTCATCTCCGTGTCTCTTCGGTCACCTCCGTACCGTCAACGATCAGCATGTAGACATATAGAGTATGTACGGCATGTTATGGTATTCATCAGTGCATGAGTGACGCATTCAGCCAATGGGGGTGGTCGGTCAGCTTGGTAGCGAAAAGCGTAACATTGGTCACCCTCTCTACGACCCATTGTGTGTTGGGGCGTTGTGTTTTACCCTGGACCCCGATCTATGGACGGCTTTGGAACAAGTAGTCCCCATTGTCGATAAGGTACTATCTCTATAGGAGCCACATAACCAATCAGAATATATATATGTGTTTGTGGAGAGGAGGAAGAGGGACTAGATATATCGATCATGGTAAACATGTTTGTTTGTGGTGGGGAAGGAGAGGGAATAGATATCTCGACCATGGTAAATATGGGTGTTTGTGGTGCGGAGGGAGAGGGATTAGATATTTCGATCATGGTAAATATGGGTGTTTGTGGTGGGGAGGGAGAGGGAATAGATATCTCGACCATGGTAAATATGTGTGTTTGTGGAGGGGAGGGAGAGGGAGGAAATATCTCGATCATCGTAAATATGTGTGTTTGTGGTGGGAGGGACAGGGAGTAGATATCTCGATCATGGGAAATATGTGTGTATTTGATGGGGAGGGAGAGGGAGTAGATATCTCGTTCATGGTAAATATGTGTGTTTGTGTTGGAGAGGGACAAGGGGGTAGATATCTCGACCATGGTAAATATGTGTGTTTGTGGTTGGGGGGGTGGACAGGGAGTGGGCATCTCGATCATGGTAAATATGTGTGTTTGTTGTGGGGAGGGAGAGGGAGTAGATATCTCGATCATGGTGAATATGTGTGTTTGTGGTTGGGAGGGAGAGGGAGTAGATATCTCGATCATGGTAAATATGTGTGTTTGTGGTGGGGAGGGAGAGGGAGTAGAAATCTCGATCATGGTAAATATGTGTGTTTGTGGTTGGGAGGGAGAGGGAGTAGATATCTCGATCATGGTAAATATGTGTGTTTGTGGTGGGGAGGAAGAGGGAGTAGATATCTCGATCATGGTAAATATGTGTGTTTGTGGTGAAGAGGGAGAGGGAGTAGATATCTCGATCATGGTAAATATGTGTTTGTGGTGGTGACGGAGAGGGAGTAGATATCTCTATCATGGTAAATATGTGTTTTTGGTTTGGAGGGAGAGGGAGTAGATATCCCGATCATGGCAAATATGTGTTTGTGGTTGGGAGGGAGGGAGAGTAGATATCTCGAACATGGTAAGCATGTCTGTTTGTTGTGGGGAGGGAGAGAGAGTAGATATCTCGATCGTGGTAAATATGTGTGTTTGTGGTGGGGAGGGAGAGGGACTATATACCTCGAACATGGTAAATATGTGTGTTTGTGGTGGGGAGGGAGAGGGAGTAGATATCTTGATCATGGTAAATATGTGCGTTTGTGGTTGGGAGGGAAAGGGAGTAGATATCTCGATCATGGTAAATATGTGTTTTTGCGGAGGGGAGGAAGAAGGAGTAGATATCTCGATCATGGTAAATATGTGTGTTTGTGGTGAGGAGGGAGAGGGAGTAGATATCTCGATCATGGTAAATATGTTTTTGTGGTGGTGAGGGAGTGGGAGTAGATATTTCGATCATGGTAAATATGTTTTTGTGATGTGGAGGGAGAGAGAGTAGATATCTCGATCATGGTAAATATGTGTTTGTGGTTGGGAGGAGGGAGAGTAGATATCTCGATCATGGTAAGTATGGGTGTTTGTGGTGGGGAGAGAGTATATATCTCGATCATGGTGAATATGTGTGTTTGTGGTGGGGAGGGAGAGGGAGTAGATATCTCGATCGCGGTAAATATGTGTGTTTGTGGTGGGGAGGGACAGGGAGTAGATATCTCGAACATGGTAGATATATCAGTTTGTGGTGGGGAGGGAGTAGATATATCGATCATGGTAAATATGTGTGTTTGTGGTGGGGAGGGAGAGGGAGTAGATATCTCTATCATGGTAAATATGTGTGCTTGTGGTGGGGAGGGAGAGGGAGTAGATATCTCAACCATGGTAAATATGTGTGTTTCTGGTGCGGAGGGAGAGGGAAGAGATATCTCGATCATGGTAAATAGGTGTGTTTGTGATGGGGAGGGAAAGGGAGTAGATATCTCGATCATGGTAAATATGTGTGTTTTTGATGGGGAGGGAGAGGGAGTAGATATCTCGTTCATGGTAAATATGTGTGTTTGTGGCGAGGAGGGAGAGGGAGTAGATATATCGATCATGGTAAATATGTGTTTGTGGTGGTGACGGAGAGGGAGTAGATATCTCTATCATGGTAAATATGTGTTTGTGGTTTGGAGGGAGAGAGAGTAGATATCCTGATCATGGTAAATATGTGTTTGTGGTTGGGAGGGAGGGAGAGTGGATATCTCGAACATGGTAAGCATGTCTGTTTGTTGTGGGGAGGGAGAGAGAGTAGATATCTCGATCTTGGTAAATATGTGTGTTTGTGGTGGTGGGGGGAAGAGGGACTATATATCTCGAACATGGTAAATATATGTGTTTGTGGTGGGGAGGAAGAGGGAGTAGATATCTTGATCATGGTAAATATGTCTGTCTGTGGTTGGGAGGGAAAGGGAGTAGATATCTCGATCATGGTAAATATGTGTGTTTGCGGAGGGGAGGAAGAAGGAGTAGATATCTCGATCATGGTAAATATGTGTGTTTGTGGTGAGGAGGGAGAGGGAGTAGATATCTCGATCATGGTAAATATGTGTGTTTGTGCTATGGAGGGAGTAGATATCTCGATCATGGTAAATATGTGTGTTTGTGGTGGGGAGGGACAGGGAGCAGATATCTCGATCATGGTAAATATGTGTGTTTGTGGCGGGGAGGTACAGGGAGTGGATATCTCTATCATAGTAAATATGTGTGTTTGTGGTGGGGAGGGACAGGGAGCAGATACCTCGATCATGATAAATATGTGTGTTTGTGGTGGGGAGGGAGAGGGAGTAGATATCTCGACCATGGTAAATATGCGTGTTTGTGGTGGGGAGGGAGAGGGAGTAGATATGTCGACCATGGTAAATATATGTGTTTATGGTTGGAGGGAGAGGGAGTAGATATCCCGATCATGGTAATTATGTGTGTTTGTGCTTGAGAGGGAGTAGATATCTCGATCATGGTAAATATGTGTGTTTGTGGTGGGGAGGGACAGGGAGCAGATATCTCGATCATGGTAAATATGTGTGTTTGTGGCGGGGAGGTACAGGGAGTGGATATCTCTATCATAGTAAATATGTGTGTTTGTGGTGGGGAGGGACAGGGAGCAGATATCTCGATCATGGTAAATATGTGTGTTTGTGGTGGGGAGGGACAGGGAGTAGATATCTCGATCATGGTAAATATGTGTGTTGTGGTGGGGAGGGAGAGGGAGTAGACATGTCGACAATGGTAAAAATATGTGTTTATGGTGGGGAGGGAGAGGGAGTAGATATCTCGATCATGGTAATTATGTGTGTTTGTGGTGTGGAGGGAGTAGATATCTCGAACATAGTAATATATATATCTGTTTGTGGAGAGGAGGAAGAGGGACTAGATATATCGATCATGGTAAACATGTTTGTTTGTGGTGGGGAAGGAGAGGGAATAGATATCTCGATCATGGTAAACATGTTTGTTTGTGGTGGGGAAGGAGAGGGATTAGATATCTCGATCATGGTAAATATGTGTGTTTGTGGTGGGGAAGGAGAGGGATTAGATATCTCGACCATGGTAAACATGTTTGTTTGTGGTGGGGAAGGAGAGGGATTAGATATCTCGACCATGGTAAACATGTTTGTTTGTGGTGGGGAAGGAGAGGGATTAGATATCTCGATCATGGTAAATATGTGTGTTTGTGGTGGGGAGGGAGAGGGAATAGATATCTCGATCATGGTAAATATGTGTGTTTGTGGTGGAGAGGATGAGGGAGTAGATATCTCGATCATGGTAAACATGTGTGTTTGTGGTGGGGAAGGAGAGGGATTAGATATCTCGATCATGGTAAATATGTGTGTTTGTGGTGGGGAGGGAGAGGGAGTAGATATCTCGATCATGGTAAACATGTGTGTTTGTAGTGGGAAGTGAGCGGTAGTATATATCTCGATCATGGTAAATATGTGTGTTTGTGGTGGGGAGGGAGAGGGAGTAGATATCTCGATCATGGTAAATATGTGTGTTTGTGGTGGGGAGGGAGAGGGAGTAGATATCTCGATCATGGTAAATATGTGTGTTTGTGGTTGGGAGGGAGAGGGAGTAGATATCTCGATCATGGTAAATATGTGTGTTTGTGGTGGGGAGGAAGAGGGTGTAGATATCTCGATCATGGTAAATATGTGTGTTTGTGGTTGGGAGGGAGATGGAGTAGATACCTCGATCATGGTAAATATGTGTGTTTGTGGTGGGGAGGAAGAGGGAGTAGATATCTCGATCATGGTCAATATGTGTGTTTGTGGTGAGGAGGGAGAGGGAGTAGATATATCGATCATGGTAAATATGTGTTTGTGGTGGTGACGGAGAGGGAGTAGATATCTCTATCATGGTAAATATGTGTTTGTGGTTTGGAGGGAGAGAGAGTAGATATCCCGATCATGGTAAATATGTGTTTGTGGTTGGGAGGGAGGGAGAGTAGATATCTCGAACATGGTAAGTATGTTTGTTTGTTGTGGGGAGGGAGAGAGTGTAGATATCTCGATCGTGGTAAATATGTGTGTTTGTGATGGGGAGGGAGAGGGACTATATATCTCGAACATGGCAATATGTGTGTTTGTGGTGGGGAGGGAGAGGGAGTAGATATCTTGATCATGGTAAATATGTGTGTTTGTGGTGGGGAGGGAGAGGGAGTAGATATCTCGATCATGGTAAATATGTTTTTGTGGTGGTGAGGGAGAGGGAGTAGATATTTCGATCATGGTAAATATGTTTTTGTGATGTGGAGGGAGAGAGAGTAGATATCTCGATCATGGTAAATATGTGTTTGTGGTTGGGAGGGAGGGAGAGTAGATATCTCGAACATGGTAAATATGTGTGTTTGTGGTGGGGAGGGAGAGGGAGTAGATATCTCGATCATGGTAAATATGTGTTTGTGGTGGTGAGGGAGACGGAATAGATATCTCGATCATGGTAAATATGTTTTTGTGATGTGGAGGGAGAGGGAGTAGATATCTCGATCATGGTAAATATGTTTTTGTGGTGGTGAGGGAGAGGGAGTAGATATTTCGATCATGATAAATATGTTTTTGTGATGTGGAGGGAGAGAGAGTAGATATCTCGATCATGGTAAATGTGTGTTTGTGGTTGGGAGGGAGGGAGAGTAGATATCTCGAACATGGTAAATATGTGTGTTTGTGGTGGGGAGGGAGAGGGAGTAGATATCTCGATCATGGTAAATATGTGTTTGTGGTGGTGAGGGAGACGGAATAGATATCTCGATCATGGTAAATATGTTTTTGTGATGTGGAGGGAGAGGGAGTAGATATCTCGATCATGGTAAATATGTTTTTGTGGTGGTGAGGGAGAGGGAGTAGATATTTCGATCATGATAAATATGTTTTTGTGATGTGGAGGGAGAGAGAGTAGATATCTCGATCATGGTAAATGTGTGTTTGTGGTTGGGAGGGAGGGAGAGTAGATATCTCGAACATGGTAAGTATGTGTGTTTGTGGTGGGGAGGGACAGGGAGTAGATATCTCGAACATGGTAAATATATCAGTTTGTGGTGGGGAGGGAGAGGGAGTAGATATATCGATCGTGGTAAATATGCGTGTTTGTGGTGGGGAGGGACAGGGAGTAGATATCTCGAACATGGTAAATATATCAGTTTGTGGTGGGGAGGGAGAGGGAGTAGATATCTCGATCGTGGTAAATATGCGTGTTTGTGGTGGGGAGGGACAGGGAGTAGATATCTCGAACATGGTAAATATATCAGTTTGTGGTGGGGAGGGAGAGGGAGTAGATATATCGATCGTGGTAAATATGCGTGTTTGTGGTGGGGAGGGACAGGGAGTAGATATCTCGAACATGGTAAATATATCAGTTTGTGGTGGGGAGGGAGAGGGAGTAGATATCTCGATCGTGGTAAATATGCGTGTTTGTGGTGGGGAGGGACAGGGAGTAGATATCTCGAACATGGTAAATATATCAGTTTGTGGTGGGGAGGGAGAGGGAGTAGATATATCGATCGTGGTAAATATGCGTGTTTGTGGTGGGGAGGGACAGGGAGTAGATATCTCGAACATGGTAAATATATCAGTTTGTGGTGGGGGGGGAGAGGGAGTAGATATCTCGATCGTGGTAAATATGCGTGTTTGTGGTGGGGAGGGACAGGGAGTAGATATCTCGAACATGGTAAATATATCAGTTTGTGGTGGGGAGGGAGAGGGAGTAGATATATCGATCATGGTAAATATGTGTTTTTGTGGTGGGGAGGGAGAGGGAGTAGATATCTCGATCATGGTAAATATGTGTGCTTGTGGTGGGGAGGGAGAGGGAGTAGATATCTTGACCATGGTAAATATGTGTGTTTCTGGTGCGGAGGGAGTGGGAGGAGATATCTCGATCATGGTAAATATGTGTGTTTGTGGTGGGGAGGGAAAGGAAGTAGATATCTCGATCATGGTAAATATGTGTGTTTTTGATGGGGGGGAGAGGAAGTAGATATCTCGTTCATGGTAAATATGTGTGTTTGTGGTGGAGAGGGGCAGGGAGTAGATATCTCGACCATGGTAAATATGCGTGTTTGTGGTTGGGGGGACAGGGAGTGGACATCTCGATCATGGTAAATATGTGTGTTTGTTGTGGGGAGGGAGAGAGAGTAGCTATCTCGACCATGGTAAATATGCGTGTTTGTGGTTGGGGGGACAGGGAGTGGACATCTCGATCATGGTAAATATGTGTGTTTGTTGTTGGGAGGGAGAGAGAGTAGATATCTCGATCATGGTAAATATGTGTGTTTGTGGTGGAGAGGGACAGGGAGTAGATATCTCGATCGTGGTAAATATGTGTGTTTGTGGTGGGGAGGGACAGGGAGTAGATATCTCGAACATGGTAAATATATCAGTTTGTGGTGGGGAGGGAGAGGGAGTAGATATATCGATGCGCAGGGAAAACCAAGGCCAATCATAGTCAAGTTTGTCCGTCGCCGACACAAACTGGAAGTCATCCGAAAACGCAGGGCTCTAAAAGGAACCGGAATAGTAATTCGAGAGGATCTTAGTAGATCTAACCAAGCCCTACTTATGGAAGCAGTAACCCTTTCCAGAGCAAGTGCTTCGATAGACGCCCTCTTGGTCTCAAAATGGGAAAATATTTGTGAAACTGGCGGATAGACCCTCACCTACTCTCATCACCAGTAGTAGGTATCTACATCAGCTGACACAAGATGATAGCCGAGAGAACATGAACTCCGACATACCATTGAGTGGGATGAGACCTGAAGACTATTGAGGTAAATAACTGCAGTCTGTGACTATTAAAACTTTCATATATGTAATGGTATATAAAGTCAGACGAGAAAACAGCCAACAATACTGGAAATTCTCATATACACTGTGAGAGCTAAGTCAATATTGCCTGGATTTAGGTCGCTTTATCTATTACATGTTTTCTTTCTTCATTTACACCTATAAAAACTATCATGGAAAAAATCGAAATGTAAAACCAACAAAAATGATTGCAATATGTGTGCTTGAAGTAGACTTGCTCTACGTTCCTGGTCCATAAAAAATCAAATGCACAATCTGAAATGTTTTCATGAATATGGTGTCTCGCTTAGCCTCTACAGTGTTTGAGCTAACGAATTCA
This sequence comes from Hanleya hanleyi, assembly GCA_036873755.1. Classification (NCBI taxonomy): domain Eukaryota; kingdom Metazoa; phylum Mollusca; class Polyplacophora; order Lepidopleurida; family Hanleyidae; genus Hanleya; species Hanleya hanleyi. The sequence continues at coordinate 62,939 of JAVTVY010033570.1, forward strand.
ATACGTGTATACAGTTCTCCACCGTGTGATATTTTAGAATTCAGAAGTCGTTAATTAGGTAATTGGATCAACAAAAACCAGTATTAATCCAACATTTGACTCGGACTTGGCGCAAGTCTGTTTCTTTTCAACTTGACGCCAGCCTAGTTTTTGAGCTTGGCGCAAGTCTTATTTTATGATCTTATTTTCCTCGGCCTCGTTAGTGAACTGCAATCATGTTACATGTTCCACTTGCCGTTCGTGTTTTTCTTGGTTGAAGTACAAGGTATTATGTAACAAATCGGTATAATAGAGAGAGCTCCGTTTTTAACAATGCACAAGTTTCTATTGAATGAATGTCGTGAAGCTACATGCCGTGATTAGTAGGCCTACTGACGGGCCATGTAAATTTCAATCACGACCGAACCCCAATAGTGGTTTGCTAGGTACCCTAGCATGCCGCGTTCTATTTCGTTTGAATTGCTTGTCAATCGCAACCTGTATGGTGAATACCATTATTTTACTTTTGCTAATGCCTAAATATCCGTGATATTTTCTTTATGTGTGTGAGAACCCTGCTGTTTTCTTCTGTCGTCTGCTCGGGAAAAAATGTTCAAATGCAAATAGTATATCCGAAAACGAATGTCAGCGAAAGAAAAGCTTGGTATTGCTTCGTGCATTGTTTGTCTAATGTTTGTTTCCTCTTTCTTGTCTTATTCTTGTTTTTTTCTTTCTCTTGTTTTTTTGGTTTGTTTTTTTTGGCGGTAGGCCTATAGGTGTTGTCATTTATTTAGAGCTGAGCTGAAATTGGCGTGGGACAAGCTGGAGCTTGTTCATACAAATGATTTATTTTATGTATTGTGTTGTTGTTGTTGACGTGATTGCTGTGTGTGTTATCTTGTGTAACAGTTTCATACTTATAACCCCCATATTTAATTTAGTTTGGCATTCCATCATCAATATAACAACCTCCAAGTATTTGATATCTTCGGTGACGTAACTATCTTATCAATGAATGTCAAGGGATTTCACTCTGATCGAAAAACACGTGTCGATATTTTCCATTGGCTCACGAAGAAAAATGCCTCTATCATCTGTCTTCAGGAGACCCATGGCTGTGTAGAAACAGAATCTACTTGGAGAACAGACTGGGGTCAAAAATACACACCTTTTTACAGTCACGGGAAAACAAACAGCACTGGTGTAGCAATTTTTTTTCGCAGTAACCTCGATATATTATTTCACAAATCGAAACAGGACAGCGACGGTCGATATATTATCTTGGATATAACTATTGCGGATACAAAATTTACACTTGCAAATGTTTATGGTCCCAATGACGACGACCCCAACTTTTATTCGCATTTATTCCAAGCCATCAAAGATATGGATAACGAAACGATTATTATATGTGGAGATTGGAATTTAGTCCAAGATATTTCTCTTGATACGTCAAACTACATCCGAATAAATAATCCTAAGGCAAGACTAGCAGTCCTGGACGCCAAATATCAATTAGGTCTATCAGATATTTGGAGGGAACAAAACCCATTTTCTCGCCGCTTTACCTGGCGTCAAAACACAAGCACAGGCATCAAACAAAGCCGTCTAGACTATTTCTTAATTACTGAGGACATACTTCATTCAGGAGCAAAATCTAACATAGGAATTTCTTACCGCTCCGACCATTCTTACATAACGGTCAGCTGTTGTTTTGCTCGTCGGCAGCGAGGGCCTGGTTATTGGAAATTCAATTCTGCACTCCTAGATGACCCTGATTATGTCGCACTCGTAACGAAAACTCTAAACGATGCATTATTACAATGTTATGTAGCAGGCGACATGGAAGATTTGGAAAATATTGAGTTAAGCATAGACGATCAAACATATTTCGAATTCCTAAAAACAAAGATAAGAAGTGTTACCATCCCGTTTTCAGTAGCTAAAAAGAAAAGAAAAATTAAGGAAGAGGAAAATCTAGAAAATGAGATTCTTAAGCTAAAAAAGGACATGCACAGCATTCCCACAGATCGCCAGTACGAAATTAATGAGAGATTACAGAGTACTAAACGTGAGCTAGAGCAGACCAGAAATTGGAAAGTGGAAGGGTCGATACTTAGGTCCAAAGCAAACTGGGCTGAAAACGGAGAAAAATATTCTAATTACTTTTGCTCGTTGGAGAAGAAAAATTACGTAACAAAAACTATTGTAGAAATTGAAACCGAAAATGAAACTGTCCATGAACCGAATCAGATCCTGTACGAAGTGAAACAGTTCTATTCTAAATTATATTCAAGGCGGGAATATATATCCGATGCAAATGATAATCTATTTCTTAATCACTCGGTAAAACTTTCAGAAGAAGAAAAGACTTCATGTGAAGGCCCCATCTCCTTTAAATCACATGAAAAATTTGAAGTCGCCTGCATCTGATGGTTTTACAGCCGAATTTTTCAGGGTTTTTTGGGAGGACATAGGAATATTTCTGTTAAGATCTGCCAGACATGCTTTCAAAACTGGGACCGTATCGCCGCTACAACAACAAAGCTATATTTCCTGCTTACCGAAGGAAGGCAAAGACAGAAGATTCCTAAAAAACTGGCGCCCAATTTCTCTATTAAACGTCGATTATAAAATAATATCAACATGCATAGCTTACAGAATTCGAGAAATATTACCATCTCTGATAGACGAAACACAGAAAGGATTTATGAAGGGAAGGTTTATTGGGGAAATTACTAGGTTTTTGTCTGATCTTATCAGCTTTACAGAAGAAAATAATATTCCAGGACTGTTAGTCTTGATTGACTTCGAAAAAGCTTTCGATTCCGTGTCTTGGGACTTTATAGAGAAAACGTTTGTATCATTCAATTTTGGAGCCGATATAATCCAATGGATAAAACTTTTTCAAAACGGCTCGAAAAGTAGTGTGATGAACAATGGATATACGTCGGACTTTTTCCAATTACAACGGGGCTGTCGACAGGGGGACCCAATTTCACCGTACATATTTATTCTAGCCGCAGAAACACTATCGCTTGCGATAAAAAATGACCCAAATATCAAAGGTATAAAAATTGAAAACTCAGAAATCAAAATACAACAATATGCTGACGACACCACGCTGATTCTGGATGGATCCCGGGAATCCCTAGAAAGAGCCATGGGCCTCCTGAACAAATTTTCTTCTTCATCTGGTCTCCAATTAAATGTAAGTAAATCTCTGGCAGTTTGGATTGGCAATAAAAAAGGAAGCACGGTAAAAATGTGTCTTCACTATCGGATTAACTGGGATCCCGGAGGTTTTAAACTTCTCGGAATATGGTTTTACCCCACGGTGATAGAAACAATTAACAAAAATTATAACGACAAGATTACATCAATAAAAAAACTGTTAGGAAGTTGGTCAAGAAGAAAATTGAGCCCCTTAGGAAAAATAACTATTATCAAAACTTTTGTTCTGCCCCTATTAGTACATTTATTCTCAACTTTACCAGACCCGCACGCGTCTTTCATGACCAATTTGGACAGAATTTTATATAACTTTATTTGGAATGGAAAACCAGACAAAATAAAGCGAAAGACGGTGATCTCTAGGAAGTGTGACGGGGGGCTAAATATGATAGACATTCAAACATTTGCCTCGTATTTAAAAATTAAATGGATCAAGAGACTGGCCGAAAGGGAGAACGTGCACAGCACACTCGTTAAAAATATTTTACGGCCTGTAGGGCACGATGTTTGGAAACTAGACATTTCCAGCATATTAACGATGAAAAATGATATCAAAAACCCATTTTGGCAAGACACACTGAAGGCATGGGCTCGGTGTATTGAAAGCAAAAACGATAAAAATCTTCAATTAAATAACCTTCTATTCGATTTTGCACCCAAGTCAGAATGGAATAATCTTACAAAATGGGCAGATCAAGGCCTACGCCGAATCAGCGACATTTTAGATGGGGATGGCGTCTCTTTTCTCTCTTTCAAACGTCTCCAAGAAATATACAGTATCAAATCGACCCATTTCTTACTCCATTGCGCTATTATTCATAACATTCCGACAGAAAAAAGAAAATATATAAAGAATGGAAGCTTCCTTGAAAACACCTTGATTTTAGAACCTCAATTATATCGTAGACTAATTGACCAAAAGTGTTCGAAATTTACATATAAGTCTATGCTAAGCATCATAGAACAACGGCCTCAGAAAACCCATCAAAAATGGGCAGACGAATTAGGTACCATAGACGAAACCACGTGGCCCGCGGTTTATACTAATATATACACGACAACAGGGCAAACCTGCTTCCAATATTTTCAATTCCAGATAATACACAGAATCCTCGTAACAAACTCTCTATTGAAAATATGGGACAAAGCAGACTCCGATCAGTGCACCTTCTGTGAACAAAATACAGAGACTCTCTTCCATCTGTTGTTTCAATGCAGCTATTCTGTGGGAATCTGGAACAAACTTTATATCTGGGTTGAGGGTATCGGCGGTTCTATGGAGAAGCCTTCGGGGTCCCAAGTGATCTTAGGAAACACAGAGTCTATTCTAGTGAATCTTCTGTTACTACTGACAAAAAAATACATATATATGTCAAGATGCTGTAATACAAAACCGTCATTCGATGGAGCGAGAGAATTTATACTGAAGCAAAGAGATATTGAAAAATATATAGCACAGAGAAATAAAAGGGAGACCGTATTCGAGAAAAGGTGGGGTCCCTTGGCATATATAATATAATACTGCTATCACTAAAGAAACAACAGATACTTTAAAATACAATTGAACATGGAAATCAAAGATATATATATATTCATCAATGTGGGTTTTTTCTCATGTTTCTACTTCACATACTCGCAGATACCAACACATAATGAGTATGAGCATGTGCTGTCTGTGTTGTGTGTGAGGGTGTGTGTTGGTGTGTGTGTGTGTGTGTGTGTGTTTTGTGTTTTTTTTTTGTCTTTTGTTTTATTGTGTGTGGGTGGGGGGATGAGGTTACTATTAATGAGTCTATTTAGTGAGGGTAGGTGGTGAATAATTACTATGTATATAAATGCTTATTGTGTCCTGAACGTAGAATAGAGTTAGTGAATAAATGTATAAAGAAATTATAGCTAGATTGTAAATAATGAATACTGAAATTAAATGTTTCTATATAGAAAAAAAGAGAAAAAAAGAAGAAGATATATCGATCATGGTAAATATGTGTGTTTGTGGTGGGGAGGGAGAGGGAGTAGATATCTCGATCATGGTAAATATGTGTGCTTGTGATGGGGAGGGAGAAGGAGTAGATATCTCGACCATGGTAAAATGTGTGTTTGTGGTGGAGAGGGAGAGGGAGTAGATATCTCGATCATGGTAAATATGTGTGTTTGTGGTGGGGAGGGAGAGGGAGTAGATATCTCGATCATGGTAAATATGTGTGTTTGTGGTGGGGAGGGAGAGGGAGTAGATATCTCGATCATGGTAAATATGTGTGTTTGTGGTGGGGAGGGAGAGGGAATAGATATCTCGATCATGGTAAATATGCGTGTTTGTGGTGGGGAGAGGGAGAGGGAGGAGATATCTCGATCATGGTAAATATGTGTGTTTGGTGCGGAGGGAGTGGGAGGAGATATCTCGATCATGGTAAATATGTGTGTTTCTGGTGCGGAGGGAGGGAGGAGATATCTCGATCATGGTAAATATGTGTGTTTGTGGTGGGAGAGAGAGGGAGTAGATATCTCGATCATGGTAAATATGTGTGTTTGTGGTGGGAGAGGAAGAGGAGTAGATATCTCGATCATGGTAAATATGTGTGCTTGTGGTGGGGAGGGAGAGGGAGTAGATATCTCGATCATGGTAAATATGTGTGTTTGTGGTGGGGAGGGAGAGGGAGTAGATATCTCGATCATGGTAAATATGTGTGCTTGTGGTGGGGAGGGAGAGGGAGTAGATATCTCGACCATGGTAAATATGTGTGTTTGTGGTGGAGAGGGAGAGGGAGTAGATATCTCGATCATGGTAAATATGTGTGTTTGTGGTGGGGAGGGAGAGGGAGTAGATATCTCGATCATGGTAAATATGTGTGTTTCTGGTGCGGAGGGAGTGGGAGGAGATATCTCGATCATGGTAAATATGTGTGTTTGTGGTGGGGAGAGAGAGGGAGTAGATATCTCGACCATGGTAAATATATGTGCTTCTGGTGCGGAGGGAGAGGGAGGAGATATCTCGATCATGGTAAATATGTGTGTTTCTGGTGCGGAGGGAGTGGGAGGAGATATCTCGATCATGGTAAATATGTGTGTTTCTGGTGCGGAGGGAGTGGGAGGAGATATCTCGATCATGGTAAATATGTGTGTTTGTGGTGGGGAGAGAGAGGGAGTAGATATCTCGATCAGGGTAAAAATGTGTGTTTGTGGTGGAGAGGAAGAGGGAGTAGTTATCTCGATCATGGTAAATATGTGTGTTTGTGGCGGAGAGGAAGAGGGAGTAGATAACTCGATCATGGTAAATATGTGTTTGTGGTGGGGAGGGAGAGGGAGTAGATATCTCGACCATGGTAAATATGTGTGTTTCTGGTGCGGAGGGAGTGGGAGGAGATATCTCGATCATGGTAAATATGTGTGTTTGTGGTGGGGAGAGAGAGGGAGTAGATATCTCGATCAGGGTAAATATGTGTGTTTGTGGTGGAGAGGAAGAGGGAGTAGATATCTCGATCATGGTAAATATGTGTGTTTGTGGCGGAGAGGAAGAGGGAGTAGATAACTCGATCATGGTAAATATGTGTTTGTGGTGGGGAGGGAGAGGAAGTATATATCTCGATCATGGTAAATATGTGTTTGTGGTGGTGATGGAGGGGGAGTAGATATCTCGATCATGGTAAATATGTGTTTGTGGTGTGGAGGGAGAGAGTAGATATCTCGATCATGGTAAATATGTGTTTGTTGTTGGGAGGGAGGGAGAGTAGATATCTCGATCATGGTAAATATGTGTGTTTGTATTGGGAAGTGAGAGGGAGTACATATCTCGATCATGGTAAATATGTGTGTTTGTGGTGGGGAGGGAGAGGGAGTAGATATCTCGATCATGGTAAATATGTCTGTTTGTGGTGGGGAGGAAGAGAGAGTAGATATCTCGATCATGGTAAATATGTGTGTTTGTAGTGGGGAGGGAGAGGGAGTAGATATCTCGACCATGGTAAATATGTGTGTTTCTGATGCGGAGGGAGAGGGAGGAGATATCTCGATCATGGTAAATATGTGTGTTTGTGGTGGGGAGGGAAAAGGAGTAGATATCTCGATCATGGTAAATATGTGTGTTTTTGATGGGGAGGGAGAGGTAGATATCTCGTTCATGGTAAATATGTGTGTTTGTGGTGGAGAGGGACAGGGAGTAGATATCTCGACCATGGTAAATATGCGTGTTTGTAGTTGGGGGGGACAGGGAGTGGACATCTCGATCATGGTAAATATGTGTGTTTGTTGTGGGGAGGGAGAGAGAGTAGGTATCTCGATCGTGGTAAATATGTGTGTTTGTGGTTGGGAGGGAGAGAGAGTAGATATCTCGATCATGGTAAACATATCTGTTTGTGGTTGGGAGGGAGAGGGAGTAGATATCTCGATCATGGTAAATATGTGTGTTTGTGGTGGAGAGGAAGAGGGAGTAGATATCTCGATCATGGTAAATATGTGTGTTTGTCGTGAGGAGGGAGAGGAAGTATATATCTCGATCATGGTAAATATGTGTTTGTGGTGGTGAGGGAGGGGGAGTAGATATCTCGATCACGGTAAATATGTGTTTGTGATGTGGAGGGAGAGAGTAGATATCTCGATCATGGTAAATATGTGTTTGTTGTTGGGAGGGAGGGAGAGTAGATATCTCCAACATGGTAAATATGTCAGTTTGTGGTGGGGAGGGAGAGAGAGTAGATATCTCGACCATGGTAAATAGGTGTGTTTGTAGTGGGGAGTGAGAGGGATTATATATCTCGATCATGGTAAATATGTGTGTTTTTGGTGGGGAGGGAGAGGGAGTAGATATCTCGACCATGGTAAATATGTGTGTTTCTGGTACGGAGGGAGAGGGAGGAGATATCTCGATCATGGTAAATATGTGTGTTTGTGGTGGGGAGGGAAAAGGAGTAGATATCTCGATCATGGTAAATATGTGTGTTTTTGATGGGGAGGGAGAGGGGGTAGATATCTCGTTCATGGTAAATATGTGTGTTTGTGGTGGAGAGGGACAGGGAGTAGATATCTCGACCATGGTAAATATGCGTGTTTGTAGTTGGGGGGAGGGGACAGGGAGTGGACATCTCGATCATGGTAAATATGTGTGTTTGTTGTGGGGCGGGAGAGAGAGTAGGTATCTCGATCGTGGTAAATATGAGTGTTTGTGGTTGGGAGGGAGAGAGAGTAGATATCTCGATCATGGTAAATATATCTGTTTGTGGTTGGGAGGGAGAGGGAGTAGATATCTCGATCATGGTAAATATGTGTGTTTGTGGTGGAGAGGAAGAGGGAGTAGATATCTCGATAATGGTAAATATGTGTGTTTGTCGTGAGGAGGGAGAGGAAGTATATATCTCGATCATGGTAAATATGTGTTTGTGATGTGGAGGGAGAGAGTAGATATCTCGATCATGGTAAATATGTGTTTGTTGTTGGGAGGGAGGGAGAGTAGATATCTCCAACATGGTAAATATGTCTGTTTGTGGTGGGGAGGGAGAGAGAGTAGATATCTCGATCATGGTAAATATGTGTGTTTGTAGTGGGGAGTGATATCTCCATGGTGGTAAATATGTGTGTTTGTGGTGGGGAGGAGAGGGAGTAGATATCTCGATCATGGTAAATATGTGTGTTTGTGGTGGGGAGGGACGGGGAGTAGATATCTCGCACATGGGAAATATATCTGTTTGTGGTGGGGAGGGAGAGGGAGTAGATATCTCGATCATGGTAAATATGTGTGGTTGTGGTGGGGAGGGAGAGGGAGTAGATATCTCGACCAGGGTAAATATGTGTGTTTCTGGTGCGGAGGGAGAGGGAGGAGATATCTCGATCATGGTAAATATGTGTGTTTGTGGTGGGGAGGGAAAGGGAGTAGATATCTCGATCATGGTAAATATATCTGTTTGTGGTTGGGAGGAAGAGGGAGTAGATGTCTCGATCATGGTAAAATTGTGTGTTTGTGGTGGAGAGGAAGAGAGAGTAGATATCTCGATCATGGTAAATATGTGTGTTTGTCATGAAGAGGGAGAGGAAGTATATATCTCGATCATGGTAAATATGTGTTTGTTGTTGGGAGGGAGGGAGAGTAGATATCTCGATCATGCTAAATATGTGTGTTTGTAGTGGAGAGTGATATCTCGATCATGGTAAACATGTGTGTTTGTGGTGGGGAGGGATAGGGAGTAGAGATCTCGATCATGGTAAATATGTGTGTTTGTGGTGGGGAGGGACAGGGAGTAGATATCTCGCACATGGTAAATATATCTGTTTGTGGTGGGGAGGAAGAGGGAGTAGATATCTCGATCATGGTAAATATGTGTGCTTGTGGTGGGGAGGGAGAGGGAGTAGATATCTCGACCATGGTAAATATGTGTGTTTCTGGTGCGGAGGGAGAGGGAGGAGATATCTCGATCATGGTAAATATGTGTGTTTGTGGTGGGGAGGTAAAGGGAGTAGATATCTCGATCATGGTAAATATGTGTGTTTTTGATGGGGAGGGAGGGAGAGTAGATATCTCGTTCATGGTAAATATGTGTGTTTGTGGTGGAGAGGGACAGGGAGTAGATATCTCGACCATGGTAAATATGTTTTTGTGGTGGGGAGGGAGAGGCAGTAGATATCTCGATCAAGGTATATATGTGTGTTTGTGGTAGGGAGGGAGAGGCAGTAGATATCTCGATCATGGTAAATATGGGTGTTTGTGGTAGGGAGGGAGAGGCTGTAGATAACTCGATCATGGTGAATATGGGTGTTTGTGGTGAGAGGGAGGGGGAGTAGATATCTCGATCATGGTAAATATGTGTGTTTGTGGTGAGAGGGAGGGGGAGTAGATATCTCGTTCATGGTAAAAATGTGTGTTTGTGATGGAGAGGGAGAGGGAGTAGATATCTCGTTCATGGTAAATATGTGTTTGTTGTGGTGGGGAGGGAGAGGGAGTAGATATCTCGACCAGGGTAAATATGTGTGTTTCTGGTGCGGAGGGAGAGGGAGGAGATATCTCGATCATGGTAAATATGTGTGTTTGTAGTGGGGAGGGAAAGGGAGTAGATATCTCGATCATGGTAAATATATCTGTTTGTGGTTGGGAGGAAGAGGGAGTAGATATCCCGATCATGGTAAATATGTGTGTTTGTGGTGGAGAGGAAGAGGGAGTAGATATCTCGATCATGGTAAATATGTGTGTTTGTGGTGAAGAGGGAGAGAAAGTATATATCTCGATCATGGTAAATATGTGTTTGTTGTTGGGAGGGAGGGAGAGTAGATATCTCGAACATGGTAAATATGTCTGTTTGTGGTGGGGAGGGAGAGAGAGTAGATATCTCGATCATGGTAAATATGTGTGTTTGTAGTGGGGAGTGATATCTCGATCATGGTAAATATGTGTGTTGGTGGTGGGGAGGGAGTGGGAGTAGAGATCTCGATCATGGTAAATATGTGTGTTTGTGGTGGGGAGGGACAGGGAGTAGATATCTCGCACATGGTAAATATATCTGTTTGTGGTGGGGAGGAAGAGGGAGTAGATATCTCGATCATGGTAAATATGTGTGCTTGTGGTGGGGAGGGAGAGGGAGTAGATATCTCGACCATGGTAAATATGTGTGTTTCTGGTGCGGAGGGAGAGGGAGGAGATATCTCGATCATGGTAAATATGTGTGTTTGTCGTGGGGATGAAAAGGGAGTAGATATCTCGATCATGTTCAATATGTGTGTTTTTGATGGGGAGGGAGGGAGAGTAGATATCTCGTTCATGGTAAATATGTGTGTTTGTGGTGGAGAGGGACAGGGAGTAGATATCTCGACAATGGTAAATATGTTTTTGTGGTGGGGAGGGAGAGGCAGTAGATATCTCGATCAAGGTATATATGTGTGTTTGTGGTAAGGAGGGAGAGGCAGTAGATATCTCGATCATGGTAAATATGGGTGTTTGTGGTAGGGAGGGAGAGGCAGTAGATATCTCGATCATGGTAAATATGTGTTTGTTGTTGGGAGGGAGGGAGAGTAGATATCTCGATCATGGTAAATATGTGTGTTTGTATTGGGAAGTGAGAGGGAGTACATATCTCGATCATGGTAAATATGTGTGTTTGTGGTGGGGAGGGAGAGGGAGTAGATATCTCGATCATTGTAAATATGTGTGTTTGTGGTGGGGAGGGACAGGGAGTAGATATCTCGCACATGGTAAATATATCTGTTTGTGGTGGGGAGGGAGAGGGAGTAGATATCTCGATCATGGTAAATATGTGTGCTTGTGGTGGGGATGGAGAGGGAGTAGATATCTCGACCATGGTAAATATGTGTGTTTCTTGTGCGGAGGGAGAGGGAGGAGATATCTCGATCATGGTAAATATGTGTGTTTGTGGTGAGGAGGGAAAGGGAGTAGATATCTCGATCATGGCAAATATGTGTGTTTTTGATCGGGAGGGAGAGGGAGTAGATATCTCGTTCCTGGTAAATATGTGTGTTTGTGGTGGAGAGGGACAGGGAGTAGATATCTCGACCATGGTAAATATGCGTTTGTGTGGTTGGGGGGACAGGGAGTGGACATCTCAATCATAGTAAATATGTGTGTTGCTGTGGGGAGGGAGAGAGAGTAGATATCTCGATCATGGTAAATATGTGTGTTTGTGGTGGAGAGGAATACGGAGTAGATATCTCGATCATGGTAAATATGTGTGTTTGTGGTCAGGAGGGAGAGGAAGTATATATCTCGATCATGGTAAATATGTGTTTGGAGTGGTGAGGGAGGGGGCGTAGATATCGAGATCATGGTAAATATGTGTTTGTGGTGTGGAGGGAGAGAGTAGATATCTCAATCATGGTAAATATGTGTTTGTTGTTGGGAGGGAGGGAGAGTAGATATCTCGAACATGGTAAATATGTCTGTTTGTGGTAGGGAGGAAGTGAGAGTAGATATCTCGATCATGGTAAATATGTGTGTTTGTAGTGGGGAGGGAGAGGGAGTAGATATCTCGACCATGGTAAATATGTGTGTTTCTGATGCGGAGGGAGAGGGAGGAGATATCTCGATCATGGTAAATATGTGTGTTTGTGGTGGGGAGGGAAAGGGAGTAGATATCTCGATCATGGTAAATATGTGTGTTTTTGATGGGGAGGGAGAGGGAGTAGATATCTCGTTCATGGTAAATATGTGTGTTTGTGGTGGAGAGGGACAGGGAGTAGATATCTCGACCATGGTAAATATGCGTGTTTGTAGTTGGGGGGGACAGGGAGTGGACATCTCGATCATGGTAAATATGTGTGTTTCTTGTGGGGAGGGAGAGAGAGTAGGTATCTCGATCGTGGTAAATATGTGTGTTTGTGGTTGGGAGGGAGAGAGAGTAGATATCTCGATCATGGTAAACATATCTGTTTGTGGTTGGGAGGGAGAGGGAGTAGATATCTCGATCATGGTAAATATGTGTGTTTGTGGTGGAGAGGAAGAGGGAGTAGATATCTCGATCATGGTAAATATGTGTGTTTGTCGTGAGGAGGGAGAGGAAGTATATATCTCGATCATGGTAAATATGTGTTTGTGGTGGTGAGGGAGGGGGAGTAGATATCTCGATCACGGTAAATATGTGTTTGTGATGTGGAGGGAGAGAGTAGATATCTCGATCATGGTAAATATGTGTTTGTTGTTGGGAGGGAGGGAGAGTAGATATCTCCAACATGGTAAATATGTCTGTTTGTGGTGGGGAGGGAGAGAGAGTAGATATCTCGACCATGGTAAATAGGTGTGTTTGTAGTGGGGAGTGAGAGGGATTATATATCTCGATCATGGTAAATATGTGTGTTTTTGGTGGGGAGGGAGAGGGAGTAGATATCTCGACCATGGTAAATATGTGTGTTTCTGGTACGGAGGGAGAGGGAGGAGATATCTCGATCATGGTAAATATGTGTGTTTGTGGTGGGGAGGGAAAAGGAGTAGATATCTCGATCATGGTAAATATGTGTGTTTTTGATGGGGAGGGAGAGGGGGTAGATATCTCGTTCATGGTAAATATGTGTGTTTGTGGTGGAGAGGGACAGGGAGTAGATATCTCGACCATGGTAAATATGCGTGTTTGTAGTTGGGGGGAGGGGACAGGGAGTGGACATCTCGATCATGGTAAATATGTGTGTTTGTTGTGGGGCGGGAGAGAGAGTAGGTATCTCGATCGTGGTAAATATGAGTGTTTGTGGTTGGGAGGGAGAGAGAGTAGATATCTCGATCATGGTAAATATATCTGTTTGTGGTTGGGAGGGAGAGGGAGTAGATATCTCGATCATGGTAAATATGTGTGTTTGTGGTGGAGAGGAAGAGGGAGTAGATATCTCGATAATGGTAAATATGTGTGTTTGTCGTGAGGAGGGAGAGGAAGTATATATCTCGATCATGGTAAATATGTGTTTGTGATGTGGAGGGAGAGAGTAGATATCTCGATCATGGAAAATATGTGTTTGTTGTTGGGAGGGAGGGAGAGTAGATATCTCCAACATGGTAAATATGTCTGTTTGTGGTGGGGAGGGAGAGAGAGTAGATATCTCGATCATGGTAAATATGTGTGTTTGTAGTGGGGAGTGATATCTCCATGGTGGTAAATATGTGTGTTTGTGGTGGGGAGGAGAGGGAGTAGATATCTCGATCATGGTAAATATGTGTGTTTGTGGTGGGGAGGGACGGGGAGTAGATATCTCGCACATGGGAAATATATCTGTTTGTGGTGGGGAGGAAGAGGGAGTAGATGTCTCGATCATGGTAAAATTGTGTGTTTGTGGTGGAGAGGAAGAGAGAGTAGATATCTCGATCATGGTAAATATGTGTGTTTGTCATGAAGAGGGAGAGGAAGTATATATCTCGATCATGGTAAATATGTGTTTGTTGTTGGGAGGGAGGGAGAGTAGATATCTCGATCATGGTAAATATGTGTGTTTGTAGTGGAGAGTGATATCTCGATCATGGTAAACATGTGTGTTTGTGGTGGGGAGGGAGAGGGAGTAGAGATCTCGATCATGGTAAATATGTGTGTTTGTGGTGGGGAGGGACAGGGAGTAGATATCTCGCACATGGTAAATATATCTGTTTGTGGTGGGGAGGAAGAGGGAGTAGATATCTCGATCATGGTAAATATGTGTGCTTGTGGTGGGGAGGGAGAGGGAGTAGATATCTCGACCATGGTAAATATGTGTGTTTCTGGTGCGGAGGGAGAGGGAGGAGATATCTCGATCATGGTAAATATGTGTGTTTGTGGTGGGGAGGTAAAGGGAGTAGATATCTCGATCATGGTAAATATGTGTGTTTTTGATGGGGAGGGAGGGAGAGTAGATATCTCGTTCATGGTAAATATGTGTGTTTGTGGTGGAGAGGGACAGGGAGTAGATATCTCGACCATGGTAAATATGTTTTTGTGGTGGGAAGGGAGAGGCAGTAGATATCTCGATCAAGTTATATATGTGTGTTTGTGGTAGGGAGGGAGAGGCAGTAGATATCTCGATCATGGTAAATATGGGTGTTTGTGGTAGGGAGGGAGAGGCAGTAGATAACTCGATCATGGTAAATATGGGTGTTTGTGGTGAGAGGGAGGGGGAGTAGATATCTCGATCATGGTAAATATGTGTGTTTGTGGTGAGAGGGAGGTGGAGTAGATATCTCGATCATGGTAAATATGTGTGTTTGTGGTGGGAAGGGAGAGGGAGTAGATATCTCGATCCTGGTAAATATGTGTGTTTGTGGTGGGGAGTGAGAGGGAGTAGATATCTCGATCATGGTAAACATGTGTGTTTGTGATGGAGAGGGAGAGGGAGTAGATATCTCGTTCATGGTAAAAATGTGTGTTTGTGATGGAGAGGGAGAGGGAGTAGATATCTCGTTCATGGTAAATATGTGTGTGTTGTGGTGGGGGGGGAGAGGGAGTAGATATCTCGATCATGGTGAATATGTGTGTTTGTGGTTGGGAAGGAGAGGGAGTAGATATCTCGATCATGGTAAATATGTGTGTTTTTGATGGGGAGGGAGGGAGAGTAGATATCTCGTTCATGGTAAATATGTGTGTTTGTGGTGGAGAGGGACAGGGAGTAGATATCTCGACCATGGTAAATATGTTTTTGTGGTGGGAAGGGAGAGGCAGTAGATATCTCGATCAAGGTATATATGTGTGTTTGTGGTAGGGAGGGAGAGGCAGTAGATATCTCGATCATGGTAAATATGGGTGTTTGTGGTAGGGAGGGAGAGGCAGTAGATAACTCGATCATGGTAAATATGGGTGTTTGTGGTGAGAGGGAGGGGGAGTAGATATCTCGATCATGGTAAATATGTGTGTTTGTGGTGAGAGGGAGGTGGAGTAGATATCTCGATCATGGTAAATATGTGTGTTTGTGGTGGGAAGGGAGAGGGAGTAGATATCTCGATCCTGGTAAATATGTGTGTTTGTGGTGGGGAGTGAGAGGGAGTAGATATCTCGATCATGGTAAACATGTGTGTTTGTGATGGAGAGGGAGAGGGAGTAGATATCTCGTTCATGGTAAAAATGTGTGTTTGTGATGGAGAGGGAGAGAGTAGATATCTCGATCATGGTAAATATGTGTTTGTGATGTGGAGGGAGAGAGTAGATATCTCGATCATGGTAAATATGTGTTTGTTGTTGGGAGGGAGGGAGAGTAGATATCTCCAACATGGTAAATATGTCTGTTTGTGGTGGGGAGGGAGAGAGAGTAGATATCTCGATCATGGTAAATATGTGTGTTTGTAGTGGGGAGTGATATCTCCATGGTGGTAAATATGTGTGTTTGTGGTGGGGAGGAGAGGGAGTAGATATCTCGATCATGGTAAATATGTGTGTTTGTGGTGGGGAGGGACGGGGAGTAGATATCTCGCACATGGGAAATATATCTGTTTGTGGTGGGGAGGGAGAGGGAGTAGATATCTCGATCATGGTAAATATGTGTGCTTGTGGTGGGGAGGGAGAGGGAGTAGATATCTCGACCAGGGTAAATATGTGTGTTTCTGGTGCGGAGGGAGAGGGAGGAGATATCTCGATCATGGTAAATATGTGTGTTTGTGGTGGGGAGGGAAAGGGAGTAGATATCTCGATCATGGTAAATATATCTGTTTGTGGTTGGGAGGAAGAGGGAGTAGATGTCTCGATCATGGTAAAATTGTGTGTTTGTGGTGGAGAGGAAGAGAGAGTAGATATCTCGATCATGGTAAATATGTGTGTTTGTCATGAAGAGGGAGAGGAAGTATATATCTCGATCATGGTAAATATGTGTTTGTTGTTGGGAGGGAGGGAGAGTAGATATCTCGATCATGGTAAATATGTGTGTTTGTAGTGGAGAGTGATATCTCGATCATGGTAAACATGTGTGTTTGTGGTGGGGAGGGAGAGGGAGTAGAGATCTCGATCATGGTAAATATGTGTGTTTGTGGTGGGGAGGGACAGGGAGTAGATATCTCGCACATGGTAAATATATCTGTTTGTGGTGGGGAGGAAGAGGGAGTAGATATCTCGATCATGGTAAATATGAGTGCTTGTGGTGAGGGAGAGGGAGTAGATATCTCGACCATGGTAAATATGTGTGTTTCTGGTGCGGAGGGAGAGGGAGGAGATATCTCGATCATGGTAAATATGTGTGTTTGTGGTGGGGAGGTAAAGGGAGTAGATATCTCGATCATGGTAAATATGTGTGTTTTTGATGGGGAGGGAGGGAGAGTAGATATCTCGTTCATGGTAAATATGTGTGTTTGTGGTGGAGAGGGACAGGGAGTAGATATCTCGACCATGGTAAATATGTTTTTGTGGTGGGAAGGGAGAGGCAGTAGATATCTCGATCAAGGTATATATGTGTGTTTGTGGTAGGGAGGGAGAGACAGTAGATATCTCGATCATGGTAAATATGGATGTTTGTGGTAGGGAGGGAGAGGCAGTAGATAACTCGATCATGGTAAATATGGGTGTTTGTGGTGAGAGGGAGGGGGAGTAGATATCTCGATCATGGTAAATATGTGTGTTTGTGGTGAGAGGGAGGTGGAGTAGATATCTCGATCATGGTAAATATGTGTGTTTGTGGTGGGAAGGGAGAGGGAGTAGATATCTCGATCCTGGTAAATATGTGTGTTTGTGGTGGGGAGTGAGAGGGAGTAGATATCTCGATCATGGTAAACATGTGTGTTTGTGATGGAGAGGGAGAGGGAGTAGATATCTCGTTCATGGTAAAAATGTGTGTTTGTGATGGAGAGGGAGAGGGAGTAGATATCTCGTTCATGGTAAATATGTGTGTGTTGTGGTGGGGGGGGAGAGGGAGTAGATATCTCGATCATGGTGAATATGTGTGTTTGTGGTTGGGAAGGAGAGGGAGTAGATATCTCGATCATGGTAAATATGTGTGTTTTTGATGGGGAGGGAGGGAGAGTAGATATCTCGTTCATGGTAAATATGTGTGTTTGTGGTGGAGAGGGACAGGGAGTAGATATCTCGACCATGGTAAATATGTTTTTGTGGTGGGAAGGGAGAGGCAGTAGATATCTCGATCAAGGTATATATGTGTGTTTGTGGTAGGGAGGGAGAGGCAGTAGATATCTCGATCATGGTAAATATGGGTGTTTGTGGTAGGGAGGGAGAGGCAGTAGATAACTCGATCATGGTAAATATGGGTGTTTGTGGTGAGAGGGAGGGGGAGTAGATATCTCGATCATGGTAAATATGTGTGTTTGTGGTGAGAGGGAGGTGGAGTAGATATCTCGATCATGGTAAATATGTGTGTTTGTGGTGGGAAGGGAGAGGGAGTAGATATCTCGATCCTGGTAAATATGTGTGTTTGTGGTGGGGAGTGAGAGGGAGTAGATATCTCGATCATGGTAAACATGTGTGTTTGTGATGGAGAGGGAGAGGGAGTAGATATCTCGTTCATGGTAAAAATGTGTGTTTGTGATGGAGAGGGAGAGGGAGTAGATATCTCGTTCATGGTAAATATGTGTGTGTTGTGGTGGGGAGGGAGAGGGAGTAGATATCTCGATCATGGTGAATATGTGTGTTTGTGGTTGGGAGGGAGAGGGAGTAGATATCTCGATCATGGTAAATATGTGTGTTTGTGGTGGGGAGGAAGAGGGAATAGATATCTCGATTATGGTAAATATGTGTGTTTGTGGTGAGGAGGGAGAGGGAGTAGATATATCGATCATGGTAAATATGTGTTTGTGGTGGTGACGGAGAGGGAGTAGATATCTCTATCATGGTAAATATGTGTTTGTGGTTTGGAGGGAGAGAGAGTAGATATCCCAATCAAGGTAAATATGTGTTTGTGGTAGGGAGGAAGGGAGAGTAGATATCTCGAACATGGTAAATATGTGTGTTTTTGATGGAGAGGGAGAGCGAGTAGATATCTCGTTCATGGTAAATATGTGTGTTTGTGGTGGAGAGGGACAGGGAGTAGATATCTCGACCATGGTGAATATGCGTGTTTGTAGTTGGGGGGGACAGGGAGTGGACATCTCGATCATGGTAAATATGTGTGTGTTGTGGTTGTGAGGGAGAGGGAGTAGATATCTCGATCATGGTAAATATGTGTGTTTGTGGTGGAGAGGAAGAGGGAGTAGGATATCTCGATCATGGTAAATATGTGTGTTTGTGGTGAGGAGGGAGAGGAAGTATATATCTCGATCATGGTAAATATGTGCTTGTGGTAGTGAGGGAGGGGGAGTAGATATCTCGATCACGGTAAATATGTGTTTGTGATGTGGAGGGAGAGAGTAGATATCTCGTTCATGGTAAATATGTGTTTGTTGTTGGATGGGAGGGAGAGTAGATATCTCGAACATGGTAAATATGTCTGTTTGTGGTGGGGAGGGAGAGAGAGTAGATATCTCGATCATGGTAAATATGTGTGTTTGTAGTGGGGAGTGAAAGGGAGTATATATCTCGATCATGGTAAATATGTGTGTTTGTGGTGGGGAGGGAGAGTGAGTAGATATCTCGATCATGGTAAATATGTGTGTTTGTGGTGGGGAGGGACATGGAGTAGATATCTCGCACATGGTAAATATGTGTGTTTGTGGTGAGGAGGGATAGGAAGTATATATCTCGATCATGGTAAATATGTGCTTGTGGTGGTGAGGGAGGGGGAGTAGATATCTCGATCACGGTAAATATGTGTTTGTGATGTGGAGGGAGAGAGTAGATATC
Organism: Hanleya hanleyi; assembly: GCA_036873755.1. Lineage (NCBI taxonomy): Eukaryota > Metazoa > Mollusca > Polyplacophora > Lepidopleurida > Hanleyidae > Hanleya > Hanleya hanleyi. Next base: position 82,300 of record JAVTVY010033570.1, read on the forward strand.
TCGATCATGGTAAATATGTGTTTGTTGTTGGGAGGGAGGGAGAGTAGATATCTCGAACTTGATAAATATGTCTGTTTGTGGTGGGGAAGGAGAGAAAGTAGATATCTCGATCATGGTAAATATGTGTGTTTGTAGTGGGGAGTGAAAGGGAGTATATATCTCGATCATGGTAAATATGTGTGTTTGTGGTGGGGAGGGAGAGTGAGTAGATATCTCGTTCATGGTAAATATGTGTGTTTGTGGTGGAGAGGGACAGGGAGTAGATATCTCGACCATGGTAAATATGTGTTTGTCGTGGGGAGGAAGAGGCAGTAGATATCTCGATCAAGGTATATATGTGTGTTTGTGGTAGGGAGGGAGAGGCAGTAGATATCTCGATCATGGTAAATCTGGGTGTTTGTGGTAGGGAGGGAGAGGCAGTAGATATCTCGATCATGGTAAATATGGGTGGTTGTGGTGAGAGGGAGTAGATATCTCGATCATGGTAAATATGTGTGTTTGTGGTGAGAGGGAGGGGGAGTAGATATCTCGATCATGGTAAATATGTGTGTTTGTGGTGGGAAGGGAGAGGGAGTAGATATCTCGATCATGGTAAATATGTGTGTTTGTGGTGAAGAGGGAGAGAAAGTATATATCTCGATCATGGTAAATATGTGTTTGTTGTGGTGGGGAGGGAGAGGGAGTAGATATCTCGACCAGGGTAAATATGTGTGTTTGTAGTGGGGAGGGAAAGGGAGTAGATATCTCGATCATGGTAAATATATCTGTTTGTGGTTGGGAGGAAGAGGGAGTAGATATCCCGATCATGGTAAATATGTGTGTTTGTGGTGGAGAGGAAGAGGGAGTAGATATCTCGATCATGGTAAATATGTGTGTTTGTGGTGAAGAGGGAGAGAAAGTATATATCTCGATCATGGTAAATATGTGTTTGTTGTTGGGAGGGAGGGAGAGTAGATATCTCGAACATGGTAAATATGTCTGTTTGTGGTGGGGAGGGAGAGAGAGTAGATATCTCGATCATGGTAAATATGTGTGTTTGTAGTGGGGAGTGATATCTCGATCATGGTAAATATGTGTGTTGGTGGTGGGGAGGGAGAGGGAGTAGAGATCTCGATCATGTTAAAAATGTGTGTTTGTGGTGGGGAGGGAAAGGGAATAGATATTCGATCATGGTAAATATGTGTGTTTTTGATGGGGATGGAGAGGGAGTGGATATCTTGTTCATGGTAAATATGTGTGTGTTGTGGTGGGGAGGGAGAGGGAGTAGATATCTCGATCATGGTAAATATGTGTGTTTGTGGTGGAGAAGAAGAGGGAGTAGATATCTCGATCATGGTAAATATGTGTTTGTGGTGGTGACGGAGAGGGAGTAGATATCTCTATCATGGTAAATAAGTGTTTGTGGTTTGGAGGGAGAGAGAGTAGATATCCCGATCATGGTAAATATGTGTTTGTGGTTGGGAGGGAGGGAGAGTAGATATCTCGAACATGGTAAGTTTGTCTGTTTGTTGTGGGGAGGGAGAGGGAGTAGATATCTCGATCATGGTAAGTATGTGTGTTTGTCGTGGGGAGAGAGAGGGAGTAGATATCTCGATCGTGGTAAATATGTGTGTTTGTGGTGGGAAGGGAGAGGGAGTAGATATCTCGATCCTGGTAAATATGTGTGTTTGTGGTGGGGAGGGAGAGGGAGTAGATATCTCGATCCTGGTAAATATGGGTGTTTGTGGTGGGGAGGGAGAGGGAGAGGGAGTGGATATCTCGTTCATGGTAAAAATGTGTCTTTGTGATGGAGAGGGAGAGGGACTAGATATCTCGATCATGGTAAATATGTGTTTGTGGTTGGGAGGGAGGGAGAGTAGATATCTCGAACATGGTAAGTATGTCTGTTTGTTGTGGGGAGGGAGAGGGAGTAGATATCTCGATCGTGGTAAATATGTGTGATTGTGGTGGGGAGGGAGAGGGACTATATATCTCGAACATGGTAAATATGTGTGTTTGTGGTGGGGAGGGAGAGGGAGTAGATATCTTGATCGTGGTAAATATGTGTGTTTGTGGTTGGGAGGGAAAGGGAGTAGATATCTCGAACATGGTAAATATGTGTGTTAGCGGAGGGGAGGAAGAAGGAGTAGATATCTCGATCATGGTAAATATGTGTGTTTGTGGTGAGGAGGGAGAGGGAGTAGATACCTCGATCATGGTAAATATGTTTTTGTGTTGGTGAGGGAGAGGGATTAGATATTTCGATCATGGTAAATATGCTTTTGTGATGTGGAGGGAGAGAGAGTAGATATCTCGATCATGGTAAATATGTATTTGTGGTTGGGTGGGAGGGAGAGTAGATATCTCGAACATGGTACATATGTCTGTTTATGGTGGGGGGGGAGAGGGAGTAGATATCTCGATCATGGTAAGTATGTGTGTTTGTGGTGGGGAGAGAGAAGGAGTAGATATCTCGATCGTGGTAAATATGTGTGTTTGTGGTGGGGTGGGAGAGGGAGTAGATATCTCGATCATGGTAAATATGTTTGTTTGTGGTGGGGAGGGAGAGAGAGTATATATCTCGATCATGGTAAATATGTGTGTTTGTGATGGGGAGAGAGAGGGAGTAGATATCTCGATCGTGGTAAATATGTGTGTTTGTGGTAGGGAGGGACAGGGAGTAGATATCTCGAACATGGTAAATATATCAGTTTGTGGTGGGGAGGGAGAGGGAGTAGATATATCGATCATGGCAAATATGAGTGTTTGTGGTGGGGAAGGAGAGGGAGTAGATATCTCGATCATGGTAAATATGTGTGCTTGTGGTGGGGAGGGAGAGGGAGTAGATATCTCGACCATGGTAAATATGTGTGTTTCTGGTGCGGAGGGAGACGGAGGAGATATCTCGATCATGGTAAATATGTGCGTTTGTGGTGGAGAGGGAAAGGAAGTAGATATCTCGATCATGGTAAGTATGTGTGTTTTTGCTGGGGAGGGAGAGGGTGTAGATATCTCGTTCATGGTAAATATGTGTGTTTGTGGTGGAGAGGGACAGGGAGTAGATATCTCGACCATGGTAAATATGCGTGTTTGTGGTTGGGGGGAAAGGGAATGGACATCTCGATCATGGTAAATATGTGTGTTTGTGGTTGGGAGGGAGTGATAGTAGATATCTTGAACATGGTAAATATGTGTGTTTGTGGATGGGAGGGAGAGGGAGTAGATATCTCGATCATGATAAATATGTGTGTTTGTGGTGGAGAGGAAGAGGGAGTAGATATCTCGATCATGGTAAATATGTGTGCTTGTGGTGGGGAGGGAAAGGGAGTAGATATCTCGATCATGGTAAACATGTGTGTTTGTAGTGGGAAGTGAGAGGTAGTATATATCTCGATCATGGTAAATATGTGTGTTTGTGGTGGGGAGGGAGAGGGAGTAGATATCTCGATCCTGGTAAATATGGGTGTTTGTGGTGGGGAGGGAGAGGGAGAGGGAGTGGATATCTCGTTCATGGTAAAAATGTGTCTTTGTGATGGAGAGGGAGAGGGACTAGATATCTCGATCATGGTAAATATGTGTTTGTGGTTGGGAGGGAGGGAGAGTAGATATCTCGAACATGGTAAGTATGTCTGTTTGTTGTGGGGAGGGAGAGGGAGTAGATATCTCGATCGTGGTAAATATGTGTGATTGTGGTGGGGAGGGAGAGGGACTATATATCTCGAACATGGTAAATATGTGTGTTTGTGGTGGGGAGGGAGAGGGAGTAGATATCTTGATCGTGGTAAATATGTGTGTTTGTGGTTGGGAGGGAAAGGGAGTAGATATCTCGAACATGGTAAATATGTGTGTTAGCGGAGGGGAGGAAGAAGGAGTAGATATCTCGATCATGGTAAATATGTGTGTTTGTGGTGAGGAGGGAGAGGGAGTAGATACCTCGATCATGGTAAATATGTTTTTGTGTTGGTGAGGGAGAGGGATTAGATATTTCGATCATGGTAAATATGCTTTTGTGATGTGGAGGGAGAGAGAGTAGATATCTCGATCATGGTAAATATGTATTTGTGGTTGGGTGGGAGGGAGAGTAGATATCTCGAACATGGTACATATGTCTGTTTATGGTGGGGGGGGAGAGGGAGTAGATATCTCGATCATGGTAAGTATGTGTGTTTGTGGTGGGGAGAGAGAAGGAGTAGATATCTCGATCGTGGTAAATATGTGTGTTTGTGGTGGGGTGGGAGAGGGAGTAGATATCTCGATCATGGTAAATATGTTTGTTTGTGGTGGGGAGGGAGAGAGAGTATATATCTCGATCATGGTAAATATGTGTGTTTGTGATGGGGAGAGAGAGGGAGTAGATATCTCGATCGTGGTAAATATGTGTGTTTGTGGTAGGGAGGGACAGGGAGTAGATATCTCGAACATGGTAAATATATCAGTTTGTGGTGGGGAGGGAGAGGGAGTAGATATATCGATCATGGCAAATATGAGTGTTTGTGGTGGGGAAGGAGAGGGAGTAGATATCTCGATCATGGTAAATATGTGTGCTTGTGGTGGGGAGGGAGAGGGAGTAGATATCTCGACCATGGTAAATATGTGTGTTTCTGGTGCGGAGGGAGACGGAGGAGATATCTCGATCATGGTAAATATGTGCGTTTGTGGTGGAGAGGGAAAGGAAGTAGATATCTCGATCATGGTAAGTATGTGTGTTTTTGCTGGGGAGGGAGAGGGTGTAGATATCTCGTTCATGGTAAATATGTGTGTTTGTGGTGGAGAGGGACAGGGAGTAGATATCTCGACCATGGTAAATATGCGTGTTTGTGGTTGGGGGGAAAGGGAATGGACATCTCGATCATGGTAAATATGTGTGTTTGTGGTTGGGAGGGAGTGATAGTAGATATCTTGAACATGGTAAATATGTGTGTTTGTGGATGGGAGGGAGAGGGAGTAGATATCTCGATCATGATAAATATGTGTGTTTGTGGTGGAGAGGAAGAGGGAGTAGATATCTCGATCATGGTAAATATGTGTGCTTGTGGTGGGGAGGGAGAGGGAGTAGACATCTCGATCATGGTAAATATGTGTGCTTGTGGTGGGGAGGGAGAGGGAGTAGACATCTCGATCATGGTAAATATGTGTGTTTGTGGTGAGGAGGAAGAAGGAGTAGATATCTCGATCATGGTAAATATGTGTGTTTGTGGTGAGGAGGGAGAGAGTAGATATCTCGATCATGGTAAATATGTTTTTGTTGTTGGGAGGGAGGGAGGGAGAGTAGATATCTCGAACATGGTGAATATGTCTGTTTGTGGTGGGGAGAGAGAGAGAGTAGATATCACGATCATGGTAAACATGTGTGTTTGTGGTGGGGAGGGAGAGGTAGTATATATCTCGATCATGGTAAATATGTGTGTTTGTGGTGGAGAGGAAGAGGGAGTAGATATCTCGATCATGGTAAATATGTGTGCTTGTGGTGGGGAGGGAGAGGGAGTAGACATCTCGATCATGGTAAATATGTGTGTTTGTGGTGAGGAGGAAGAAGGAGTAGATATCTCGATCATGGTAAATATGTGTGTTTGTGGTGAGGAGGGAGAGGGAGTAGATATCTCGATCATGGTAAATATGTGTTTGTGGTGGTGTGGGAGAGGTAGTAGATATCTCGATCATGGTAAATATGTGTTTGTGGTGGTGTGGGAGAGGTAGTAGATATCTCGATCATGGTAAATATGTGTTTGTGGTGTGGAGGGAGAGAGTAGATATCTCGATCATGGTAAATATGTGTTTGTTGTTCGGAGGGAGGGAGAGTAGATATCTCGAACATGGTAAATATGTCTGTTTGTGGTGGGGAGGGAGAGAGAGTAGATATCTCGAACATGGTAAATATGTGTTTGTGGTGTGAAGGGAGAGAGTAGATATCTCGATCATGGTAAATATGTGTTTGTTGTTCGGAGGGAAGGAGAGTAGATATCTCGAACATGGTAAATATGTCTGTTTGTGGTGGGGAGGGAGAGAGAGTAGATATCTCGATCATAGTAAATATGTGTGTTTGTAGTGGGGAGTGAGAGGGAGTATATATCTCGATCATGGTAAATATGTGTGTTTGTGGTGGAGAGGGAGATGGAGTAGATATCTCGACCATGGTAAATATGTGTGTTTCTGGTGCGGAGTGAGAGGGAGGAGATATCTGGATCATGGTAAATATGTGTGTTTGTGGTGTGGGAGGGAAAGGGAGTAGATATCTCGATCATGGTAAATATGTGCGTTTTTGATGGAGAGGGAGAGGGAGTAGATATCTCGTTCATGGTAAATATGCGTGTTTGTGATTGGGGGGGACAGGGAGTCGACACCTCGATCATGGTAAATATGTGTGTTTGTTGTGGGGAGGGAGAGAGAGTAGGTATCTCGATCGTGGTAAATATGTGTGTTTGTAGTTCGGAGGGAGAGGGAGTAGATATCTCGATCATGGTAAATATGTGTGTTTGTGGTGGAGAGGGAGTAGATATCTCGATCATGGTAAATATGTGTGTTTGTAGTGGGGAGTGAAAGGGAGTATATATCTCGATCATGGTAAATATGTGTGTTTGTTGTGGGGAGGGAGAGGGAGTAGATATCTCGATCATTGTAAATATATCTGTTTGTGGTGGTGAGGGAGAGAGAGTAGATATCTCGATCATATTAAATATGTGTGTTTGTAGTGGGGAGTGAAAGGGAGTATATATCTCGATCATGGTAAATATGTGTGTTTGTTGTGGGGAGGGAGAGGGAGTAGATATCTCGATCATGGTAAATATATCTGTTTGTGGTTGGGAGGGAGAGGGAGTAGATATCTCGATCATGGTAAATATGTGTGTTTGTGGTGGAGAGGAAGAGGGAGTAGATATCTCGATCATGGTAAATATGTGTGTTTGTGGTGAGGAGGGAGAGGAAGTCTATATCGCGATCATGGTAAATATGTGTTTGTGGTGGTGAGGGAGGGGGAGTAGATATCTCGATCACGGTAAATATGTGTTTGTGATGTCGAGGGAGAGGGTAGATATCCCGATCATGGTAAATATGTGTTTGTTGTTGGGAGAGAGGGAGAGTCGATATCTCGAACATGGTAAATATGTCTGTTTGTGGTGGGGAGGGAGAGAGAGTATATATCTCGATCATGGTGAATATGTGTGTTTGTAGTGGGGAGTGAAAGGGAGTATATATCTCGATCATGGTAAATATGTGTGTTTGTGGTGAGGAGGGAGAGGGAGTAGATATCTCGATCATGGTAAATATGTGTGTTTGTGGTGGGGAGGGAGAGGGAGTAGATATCTCGACCATGGTAAATATATCTGTTCGTGGTGGGGAGGGAGAGGGATTAGATATCTCGATCATGGTAAATATGTGTGCTTGTGGTGGGGAGGGAAAGGGAGTAGATATCTCGATCATGGTAAATATATCTGTTTGTGGTGGGGAGGGAGAGGGAGTAGATATCTCGATCATGGTAAATATGTGTGTTTATGGTGGGGAGGGAAAGGGAGTAGATATCTCGCACATGGTAAATATATCTGTTTGTGGTGGGGAGGGAGAGGGAGTAGATATCTCGATCATGGTAAATATGTGTGCTTGTGGTGGGGAGGGAAAGGGAGTAGATATCTCGATCATGGTAAACATGTGTGTTTGTAGTGGGAAGTGAGAGGTAGTATATATCTCGATCATGGTAAATATGTGTGTTTGTGGTGGGGAGGGAGAGGGAGTAGATATCTCGATCATGGTAAATATGTGTGTTTCTGATGCGGAGGGAGAGGGAGGATTTATCTCGATCATGGTAAATATGTGTGTTTGTGGTGAGGAAGGAAAGGGAGTAGATATCTCGATCATGGTAAATATGTGTGTTTTTGATGGGGAGGGAGGGGGAGTAGATATCTCGTTCATGGTAAATACGTGTGTTTGTGGTGGAGAGGGACAGGGAGTAGATATCTCGATCATGGTAAATATGTGTGTTTTTGATGGGGAGGGAGAGGGAGTAGATATCTCGTTCATGGTAAATATGTGTGTTTGCGGTGGAGAGGGACAGGGAGTAGATATCTCGACCATGGTAAATATGCGTGTTTGTGGTTGGGGGGACAGGGAGTGGACATCTCGATCATGGTAAATATGTGTGTTTGTTGTGGGGAGGGAGAGGGAGTAGATATCTCGATCATTGTAAATATATCTGTTTGTGGTGGTGAGGGAGAGGGAGTAGATATCTCGACCATGGTAAATATATCTGTTTGTGGTGGGGATGGTAAATATGTGTGTTTGTGGTGGGGAGGGAGAGGGAGTAGATATCTCGATCATGGAGAATATGAGTGTTTGTGGTGAGGAGGGAGAGGGAGTAGATATCTCGATCATGGTAAATATGTGTGTTTGTGGTGAGGAGGGAGAGGGAGTAGATATCTCGATCATGGTAAATATGTGTTTGTGGTGGTGAGGGAGAGGTAGTAGATATCTCGATCATGGTAAATATGTGTTTGTGGTGTGGAGGGAGAGAGTAGATATCTCGATCATGATAAATATGTGTTTGTTGTTGGAGGGAGGGAGAGTAGATATCTCGAACATGGTAAATATGTCTGTTTGTGGTGGGGAGGGAGAGAGAGTAGATATCTCGATCATGGTGAAATATGTGTTTGTGGTGGGAGGGAGAGAGTAGATATCTCGATCATGGTAAATATGTGTTTGTTGTGGAGGGAGAGGAGAGTAGATATCTCGAACATGGTAAATATGTCTGTTTGTGGTGGGGAGGGAGAGGGAGTAGATATCTCGATCATGATCATGGTAAATATATGTGTTTGGGGTGGGGAGGGAGAGGGAGTAGATATCTCGATCATGGTAAATTATGTGTGTTTATGGTGGGGAGGGAAAGGGAGTAGATATCTCGCACATGGTAAATATATCTGTTTGTGGTGGGGAGGGAGAGGAAGTAGATATCTCGATCATGGTAAACATGTGTGTTTGTGGTGGGGAGGGAGAGGTAGTATATATCTCGATCATGGTGAATATGTGTGTTTGTGGTGGGGAGGGAGAGGGAGTATATATCTCTATCATGGTAAATATGTGTGTTTGTGGTGGGAAGTGAGAGGTAGTATATATCTCGATCATGGTAAATATGTGTGTTTGTGGTGGGGAGGGAGAGGGAGTAGATATCTTGATCATGGTAAATATGTGTGTTTGTGGTGGGGAGGGACTGAGAGTAGATATCTCGCACATGGTAAATATATCTGTTTGTGGTGGGGAGGGAGAGGGAGTAGATATCTCGATCATGGTAAATATGTGTGCTTGTGGTTGGGAGGGAGAGGGAGTAGATATCTCGACCATGGTAAATATGTGTGTTTCTGATGCGGAGGGAGAGGGAGGAGATATCTCGATTATGGTAAATATGTGTGTTTGTGGTGAGGAGGGAAAGGGAGTAGATATCTCGATCATGGTAAATATGTGTGTTTTTGATGGGGAGGGAGGGGGAGTAGATATCTCGTTCATGGTAAATACGTGTGTTTGTGGTGGAGAGGGACAGGGAGTAGATATCTCGATCATGGTAAATATGTGTGTTTTTGATGGGGAGGGAGAGGGAGTAGATATCTCGTTCATGGTAAATATGTGTGTTTGCAGTGGAGAGGGACAGGGAGTAGATATCTCGACCATGGTAAATATGCGTGCTTGTGGTTGGGGGGACAGGGAGTGGACATCTCGATCATGGTAAATATGTGTGTTTGCTGTGGGGAGGGAGAGAGAGTAGATATCTCGATCATGGCAAATATGTGTGTTTGTGGTGGAGAGGAAGAGGGAGTAGATATCTCGATCATGGTAAATATGTGTGCTTGTGGTGGGGAGGGAGAGGGAGTAGACATCTCGATCATGGTAAATATGTGTGTTTGTGGTGAGGAGGAAGAAGGAGTAGATATCTCGATCATGGTAAATATGTGTGTTTGTGGTGAGGAGGGAGAGGGAGTAGATATCTCGATCATGGTAAATATGTGTTTGTGGTGGTGAGGGAGAGGTAGTAGATATCTCGATCATGGTAAATATGTGTTTGTGGTGTGGAGGGAGAGAGTAGATATCTCGATCATGATAAATATGTGTTTGTTGTTCGGAGGGAGGGAGAGTAGATATCTCGAACATGGTAAATATGTCTGTTTGTGGTGGGGAGGGAGAGAGAGTAGATATCTCGAACATGGTAAATATGTGTTTGTGGTGTGGAGGGAGAGAGTAGATATCTCGATCATGGTAAATATGTGTTTGTTGTTCGGAGGGAGGGAGAGTAGATATCTCGAACATGGTAAATATGTCTGTTTGTGGTGGGGAGGGAGAGAGAGTAGATATCTCGATCATGGTAAATATGTGTGTTTGTAGTGGGGAGTGAGAGGGAGTATATATCTCGATCATGGTAAATATGTGTGTTTGTGGTGGAGAGGGAGAGGGAGTAGATATCTCGACCATGGTAAATATGTGTGTTTCTGGTGCGGAGTGAGAGGGAGGAGATATCTCGATCATGGTAAATATGTGTGTTTGTGGTGTGGGAGGGAAAGGGAGTAGATATCTCGATCATGGTAAATATGTGCGTTTTTGATGGGGAGGGAGAGGGAGTAGATATCTCGTTCATGGTAAATATGTGTGTTTGTGGTGGAGAGGGACAGGGAGTAGATATCTCGACCATGGTAAATATGCGTGTTTGTGATGGGGGGGACAGGGAGTCGACACCTCGATCATGGTAAATATGTGTGTTTGTTGTGGGGAGGGAGAGAGAGTAGGTATCTCGATCGTGGTAAATATGTGTGTTTGTAGTTGGGAGGGAGAGGGAGTAGATATCTCGATCATGGTAAATATGTGTGTTTGTGGTGGAGAGGGAGTAGATATCTCGATCATGGTAAATATGTGTGTTTGTAGTGGGGAGAAAGGGAGTATATATCTCGATCATGGTAAATATGTGTGTTTGTTGTGGGGAGGGAGAGGGAGTAGATATCTCGATCATTGTAAATATATCTGTTTGTGGTGGTGAGGGAGAGAGAGTAGATATCTCGATCATGGTAAATATGTGTGTTTGTAGTGGGGAGTGAAAGGGAGTATATATCTCGATCATGGTAAATATGTGTGTTTGTTGTGGTGAGGGAGGGGGAGTAGATATCTCGATCACCGTAAATATGTGTTTGTGATGTCGAGGGAGAGGGTAGATATCCCGATCATGGTAAATATGTGTTTGTTGTTGGGAGAGAGGGAGAGTAGATATCTCGAACATGGTAAATATGTCTGTTTGTGGTGGGGAGGGAGAGAGAGTATATATCTCGATCATGGTGAATATGTGTGTTTGTAGTGGGGAGTGAAAGGGAGTATATATCTCGATCATGGTAAATATGTGTGTTTGTGGTGAGGAGGGAGAGGGAGTAGATATCTCGATCATGGTAAATATGTGTGTTTGTGGTGGGGAGGGAGAGGGAGTAGATATCTCGACCATGGTAAATATATCTGTTCGTGGTGGGGAGGGAGAGAGATTAGATATCTCGATCATTGTAAATATGTGTGCTTGTGGTGGGGAGGGAAAGGGAGTAGATATCTCGATCATGGTAAATATATCTGTTTGTGGTGGGGAGGGAGAGGGAGTAGATATCTCGATCATGGTAAATATGTGTGTTTGTGGTGGGGAGGGAAAGGGAGTAGATATCTCGCACATGGTAAATATATCTGTTTGTGGTGGGGAGGGAGAGGGAGTAGATATCTCGATCATGGTAAATATGTGTGCTTGTGGTGGGGAGGGAAAGGGAGTAGATATCTCGACCATGGTAAATATGTGTGTTTCTGGTGCGGAGGGAGAGGGAGGAGATATCTCGATCATGGTAAATATGTGTGTTTGTGGTGGGGAGGGAAAGGGAGTAGATATCTCGACCATGGTAAATATGTGTGTTTCTGGTGCGGAGTGAGAGGGAGGATATATCTCGATCATGGTAAATATGTGTGTTTGTGGTGTGGGAGGGAAAGGGAGTAGATATCTCGATCATGGTAAATATGTGCTTTTTTGATGGGGAGGGAGAGGGAGTAGATATCTCGTTCATGGTAAATATGTGTGTTTGTGATGGAGAGGGACAGGGAGTAGATATCTCGACCATGGTAAATATGCGTGTTTGTGATTGGGGGGGACAGGGAGTCGACACCTCGATCATGGTAAATATGTGTGTTTGTTGTGGGGAGGGAGAGAGAGTAGGTATCTCGATCGTGGTAAATATGTGTGTTTGTAGTTGGGAGGGAGAGGGAGTAGATATCTCGATCATGGTAAATATGTGTGTTTGTGGTGGAGAGGGAGAGGGAGTAGATATCTCGATCATGGTAAATATGTGTGTTTGTAGTGGGGAGGGAAAGGGAGTATATATCTCGATCATGGTAAATATGTGTGTTTGTTGTGGGGAGGGAGAGGGAGTAGATATCTCGATCATTGTAAATATATCTGTTTGTGGTGGTGAGGGAGAGGGAGTAGATATCTCGACCATGGTAAATATATCTGTTTGTGGTGGGGAGGGAGAGGGAGTAGATATCTCGATCATGGTAAATATGTGTGCTTGTGGTGGGGAGGGAAAGGGAGTAGATATCTCGACCATGGTAAATATGTGTGTTTCTGGTGCGGAGGGAGAGGGAGGAGATATCTCGATCATGGTAAATATGTGTGTTTGTGGTGGGGAGGGAAAGGGAGTAGATATCTCGCACATGGTAAATATATCTGTTTGTGGTGGGGAGGGATAGGGAGTAGATATCTCGATCATGGTAAATATGTGTGCTTGTGGTGGGGAGGGAGACGGAGTAGATATCTCGACCATTGTAAATATGTGTGTTTCTGGTGCGGAGGGAGAGGGAGGAGATATCTCGATCATGGTAAATATGTGTGTTTTTGATGGGGAGGGAGGGGGAGTAGATATCTCGTTCATGGTAAATATGTGTGTTTGTGGTGGAGAGGGAGGGGCAGTAGATATCTCGATCAAGGTAAATTTGTGTGTTTTTGATGGGGAGGGAGGGGGAGTAGATATCTCGTTCATGGTAAATATGTGTGTTTTTGATGGGGAGGGAGGGGGAGTAGATATCTCGCTCATGGTAAATATGTGTGTTTTTGATGAGAGAGAGGGGGAGTAGATATCTCGATCATGGTAAATATGTGTGTTTGTGGTGGGAAAGGAGAGGGAGTAGATATCTCGATCCTGGTAAATATGTGTGTTTGTGGTGGGGAGGGAGAGGGAGTCTCGATCATGGTAAATATGGGTGTTTGTGGTGGGGAGGGAGAGGGAGTAGATATCTCGATCCTGGTAAATATGTGTGTTTGTGGTGGGAAAGGAGAGGGAGTAGATATCTCGATCCTGGTAAATATGTGTGTTTGTGGTGGGGAGGGAGAGGGAGTGGATATCTCGATCATGGTAAATATGTGTGTTTGTGGTGGAAAAGGAGAGGGAGTAGATATCTCGATCCTGGTAAATATGTGTGTTTGTGGTGGGGAGGGAGAGGGAGTGGATATCTCGATCATGGTAAATATGGGTGTTTGTGGTGGGGAGGGAGAGGGAGTGGATATCTCGATCATGGTAAATATGTGTGTTTGTGATGGAGAGGGAGAGGGAGTAGATATCTCGTTCATGGTAAAGATGTGTGTTTGTGGTTGGGAGGGAGAGGGAGTAGATATATCGATCATGGTAAATATGTGTTTTTGTGGCGAGGAAGGAGTAGGTATCTTCACCGTGATAAATGTGTGTATTTTGTGGCGAGGATGGGGTAAATATCTCCACCAAGGAGTGTGTTTGTGTCGAGTATGGTGTAAATATCTCCACCATAATACACATGTCTATTTGTAGAGAGGAAGGTATAGATATATCCACAGTGGTGCGATAATATATACATAAATTGTCACTACGATTGGTCATTTATCTGAGTAGATGTCGCACAATTTGGCAACGAATATGATAATTTATTTCTCACAAAATATCTTAAAATTGTTGGGAACAGCGAAACATGTACGGATACAGATTTTGTATACCGGTGTATCACATAGAATTTTGCCGCAGTGATGTGAGAAAACTGTAATAGTCAACAACATCGAAGATGATTATGCACGATCATCGATCAGTTCAACATGATATTTATTGGTCGGTTTGGGGTGTAATCATTCTGTCACATTGCGGGGAGCCGGAACTAAAGTGGGGAATCATTCCGTTCACGGCATCACGCGAGGCTGTTCGCAATCATACTATTTTTCAATGTCGACATAATTATATAGTGGCTGGTACCTCTGCACTGATGATAGGCTGATGACTACAGCGCGTATCTCTTATATATGTACTAACCAAGTAAACTATTTATATCTCGAATATCATATATATTTTTGCTTTTCTAAGGCTATATATATAATCTACAGTCTGGTAAAGCCACCTCTGTTCATTCGATGATAGAGGCAGTTACATTTGTAAGAACGATGTTAACACAATTACAAACTGTTTATTGGTTTTAATTAACTATTTAACAGATGAATCGTCGTCAAACCATCGTGTCATCAAGAGATCAAGACATCGCGGCATCAAATTCAAGGCGCCAGTCCGAACGGGCAGCCCTAGTCAGATTCAATAAGTGTATTCAATGCTTTCTTTCGAAAGCCACATTTCCAAGGAAGACAGAATATGGAACTTGAAATGAATGAGCATAACGTGGTGTAATTGGAGAAGTTTGTTACACTGTACGGCTCCTGACTAGTACTGTAGATTCAGAGTCGACAATACAGCATAACCCTCGTATTGACGCTTCATAAATTCACAGAAATCTTATGCATTTATCCAGACTGCCCCTTAAACGTAGGTAATAAGTTTTAGATGAATTTGTAATTTCGCATTTCATTCAACATGTTTAATTGAGCATCATATTTGATAAAGCAGTGGGCAAATTTGTGGGTCCACTGCACCATTATTCTTCCTAGTACGTAAACCACGGAATCTTATCAAAAAAGGTAAGAGATAACTAAACCTTAGTTCTGCCGGTTTCCGAGCAAGGTGCGAGGACATATATCTCCAAGCGATATTGGCATTGAGGGATACATTAACCTATATAGATAAAGATGCAAAGACTACCGTAATTTACAGTTGAAGCGTCAGATTGGTAGTGCCTCTGTAGTAAATCTCTCCTCTCGTAATTTCTCCAGCTCTTCTGTAGATAATATATGACAGTGTCCTTGTTAATACTTTTCTGGTATATCGTTTGAGACGGCATTAGAAACGGCATTTGCAAACAACAAAATAAAGTGAAGGCTACTCTAAACTTTGTTGACGGTTTCCTTGTTTAGATATTCCAATATAGCTTAGTGTCTTGCTTGTGTTGAGCCAAAGTTATAACCCATTCACACCATCCACGTCTATGGGTCTGTGAAAAAAATCTGCTTTATAGTGATTTCCGTGTCCAAAGTTGCTTTAGATCGGGCCTGCTTCCCAGTGAAAGAAAGAACAAGTGAGAAATGACTACATTGTAGTCAAAACCTGCGGCAGTGGCAATAATACAGTGAAATTACAACACATATAAGGGAAGTGAGAAGAGGTGCCGAACTACTGACAGAGCCACATGACTTCGCAGTATAGTCTTCCGGTTAACATATTCTAAAGCATATATCAAGAATCTATCGATTCGTGATATGTGTTGTATCTCAGGTACGCTTTTATTATACCTGTTCATGTGGCAACTTGGATGATATGACCACACGGCCCCTAGCACCGGCATAAGCGGTATTAGATACAAATCTAGAGATATATGGTGGAAATGCTCTGACAACTCGTATATTGGTAATTGGTGAGCTGTTTCGCTGTGACAACTCTTACACTAGGGATTTGAGACCTGTATCATCGCTAGATGAAAATGACGGCATTTAACTCAAAAGACTAGTCTGTGAGGCCCGATGTCGACCCAACATCAACTTCCCACAAATGCCAACATATATCAAAGACCAAACGGTCTGTACAGGGGGCGGGCCTCGGTGATGAAACGTCCACCAGCAGAATTTCGCCATATACAGGTAAAAATTACAACACATATAAGGGAAGTGGGAAGAGGTGCCGACATACTGACAGAGCCACATGACTTCACAGTATAGTCTTCCGGTTAACCTATTCTAAAGCAGATACCAAGAATCTATCGATTCGTGATATGTGTTGTATCTCAGGTACGCTTTTATTGTACCTGTTCATGTGGCAAATTGGATGATATGACCGCACGGCCCCTAGCACCGGCATAAGGGATATTAGATACAAATCTAGAGATATATGATGGAAATGCTCTGACAACTCGTATATTGGTAATTGGTGAGCAGTTTCGCTGTGACAACTCTTACACTAGGGATTGGTGAGCTGTATCATCGTCAGATGAAAATGACGGCATTTAACTCAAAAGACTAGTCTATGAGGGTCGGATGATATGACCACAC
Organism: Hanleya hanleyi; assembly: GCA_036873755.1. Taxonomy (NCBI): domain Eukaryota; kingdom Metazoa; phylum Mollusca; class Polyplacophora; order Lepidopleurida; family Hanleyidae; genus Hanleya; species Hanleya hanleyi. The sequence continues at coordinate 98,705 of JAVTVY010033570.1, forward strand.
GGCCTCTAGCACCGGCATAAGCGGTATTAGATACAAATCTAGAGATATATGATGGAAATCCTCTGACAATTCGTATATTGGTAATTGGTGAGCTGTTTCGCTGTGACAACTCTTACACTAGAGATTCGTGAGCTGTATCGTCGTCAGATGTAAATGACGGCATTTAACTCAAAAGACTAGTCTGTGAGGCCCGATGTCGACCCAGCATCAACTTCCCACAAATGCCAACATATATCAAAGACCAAAACGGTCTGTACAGGGGGCGGGCCTCGGGGACGAAACGTCCACCAGCAGAATCTCGCCATATACAGGTAAAAATTACAACACATATAAGGGAAGTGGGAAGAGGTGCCGACATACTGACTGCGTCACATGACTTCACAGAATAGTCTTCTGGTTAACCTATTCTAAAGCACATACCAAGAATCTATCGATTCGTGATATGTGTTGTATCTCAGGTACGCTTTTATTGTACCTGTTCATGAGGCAACTTGGATGATATGACCACACGGCCCCTAGCACCGGCATAAGCGGCATTAGATACAAATCTAGAGATATATGATGGAAATGCTCTGACAATTCGCATATTGGTAATTGGTGAGCTGTTTCGCTGTGACAACTCTTACACTAGGGATTGGTGAGCTGTATCATCGTCAGATGAAAATGACGGCATTTAACTCAAAAGACTAGTCTGTGAGGCCCGATGTCGACCCAGCATCAACTTCCCAGAAATGCCAACATATATCAAAGATTTTGACTGGTCCGTGTCGTCTATACTGGATTCACAGACGAAGTCACAATGATCGCTTTGGCAGTGTCTTGGTACAAGTATCGTGTATGCCAAGTTTCAAAACATTCGGTTCAGCCGTTGATTTTCGCAAATCAAAAAGGCTTTCAAATATTTGGAAATCCAAATAAATTTCAAGAATTTAATCATAGCACGAAAATCTACAGTCTCCCTTCTCGCTTACTTTGCCGAGCAAAATGGAAAATTAATATTTCCTTCAAAGTTAATTTTCAATGAATTTGGTATCATTTTGATCTGTGAAAATATGGAATAGTGTTGACGGCTTTATCGAACTGTCCAAGGGGCATAATGACACTTTTCACTATTCTTAGGCCTGTGACAGTCTTGATATTCGATTAGAATAATTAATTTTCTGCATTTACGTTATCATCTGCAAACTAAATACCTTGACATTCTTTCCCATGCAGCAAGTCAATACCAAGACAAGGTTTGCTTCTCTTATATATATTATTAACTATTTTTTTTAAATCAAATTCTGTAAATAATAAACATTTCTAGTCAGCATCTATGGATATCTCCCTGTACTCAATTCGCGAATATGTTTGTCACTAAGTCATTCCGAAGGTGATTTAAGTACGAAATTTCAGGGCTAGTTCACTAAACAACGTTTATGTGTAAGAGAATGATTTCGAATTCTCGTTATTATCTTTTGGTACATCAAATTATTGCATTCACGAAAATGACTGCCAAGTTAAAGTCAATATGAAAGGTATCTAAGTATCAAAATCAAACTCAAAAACCCCTCCAGGAACTCAAGGCCCTAGCTTTTGACAACGAGGTCAAATAGATAGCTTCTATGGTCAGTATCTGCTAATATATGACGTAATTCCATTCTTAAAACTGATTGACAAAGTAACGTAAATTGTGAAGTGTAGAACCAGTAAATTCTAGCAGAAATGGGCTCTGACTTGAGAAAATGATGTTAAATGCAATATGGTTCTGCCCATTGTCGGCTGATACACATAAGTATTGAATTTACGGAACCGATTAATGCTAATCTAAAGGGATTCTGAGTGCCGAAGAGGACGGGAACATCAATATCAGCGAAGCAAGGCCCTGGCTTGTGAGAATGAGGATGGAGAGGCTGTGTTCCGGAAGAGGATCATTCAAAATAGCTATGTGCCAAATTTCATGCTTGTAACCAAAAGTGCTCAACAAAACTGCACAACTATGATGTATTGTTCGCGCACAGGATTGTCTAACTCATTAAATATATATATTATAAAACCAGTTGCGCATAAAGTCAGTTTTGAGTATTATCAATGAGTCGGTATAGCTAAGACAGTAAGTGCGACTCCAGGGATTTGAGGATCATCGTTTCGATTCCCACAGAGGGTCAAATTATTCTTCCTTTCAAAACATATTTCCATATATGCGAATTGCTTGGGGGTTAAAGTTAAACATCATATCTATAAACATCGTTATTCGGCGAAAGATGGTGAGTCCTTCACTTACTTCTGAAACGTAATTGTTGCGTTTGTTTTTATGATGCATGATCTATAATTTGATACCAAGTATTATTCAATGTTAATCATAATGACAATGCTTTGCTTGTCTACTTTTTCACAAATTTGTGAATTATTTAGATAGGGTAGATAAAATGTTTACTAGAAGTAGTGAACTTATTTTTCTACTTACTAAGACAGTCGTCTATGACTGTATGCAAATTAGCTGAACCACTGACAAGGCTGCGGTTCATCTTCCATTGTATATAAGCAATTCAAGGAGCGTAGTGTGTATATACATACTGTTCAGTGAAAATGGTAATAACTGCAAACTGCAGGCTTTTAAGCGACTGAAGTGTCCTATGTCTTGACGTAAGGGACGGAAATCAAAGAAAACTTTCCGATTCGAGAGTGAGCGACATTGGCATCATGGCCTTTGTGTGAAAAAATTGACTCGTTTTTAGCTACGGAAAACTTTATTCTCAATTGACTGTTTGTATATTTTTTAGACTGGACGTATTCCATTGATCAACATTCTTATAGTCGAGAGAATTTGTTTGTAATAAAATGTTATCTATTCTAGGCACCTGAACAATATCATCGGATAGAAAGACCCTAATGGGCTCCCATATAGGACAGTCCCTCGTATCAGGATCATCATTGTAAACAATAGCGATGGATGGTAGAATCATGAAAGAGAATTTGTGAGATGAATAAAAGATGATTTAGGCATTTTTCTCGCGAAATCCCTTGAAAGAATTTGAAACCAATAAGTAAGTCATTTTTTGGAATTCCGTTTCAGTAGGAAAAAAATATAAATAAAATTACGAGACTGAAATGGTTGGTAAATTATCTGTATACCAGTAAATTTTAATAAATACCTTAAACATCTTGTGTGCAATACGGGAGCCCATCAGGGTCTTTCAATTTTCTACTTACGAAAAGACACTTAATTTTCTATGTTCTATTTGTATTTACCAAGAAATCAAATGAATTTTCAGCGAGCTCGTAGCAATTTTCTGCGAATATTAATTTTTCAAGAAAATTAGAACAAGGAACATTCGACACAAACTTGAAGAAAAACCTTCGAAATCCTTGAAAAACACCAAATATAATACGCGCATATGATATTTCTCGACGCATATTTTTTCTCAGTGGATAAAATCTTTCCTCCATAGCTATAATATGTCCTCCGTGGAAAAAATACCACTGGAGATCGTTGATTGACGACCCACCTGTTACTTGGAGAGAGTTCTCTACGATGTCAGAGTGTCAGCCAGCGACTCTCATATCATGAACCAAGTGCTATTCATACCACCATCACCGGATTATTCTGGTAACTTAACTGTGGCGGCCCAACTCAAACCCATACAAAATGGATTACAAGCGTCTTGTCAGTCATTTATAATTCAGCCATCGTCCATTAAATAATATCTGCGTTCATGACCCAAAGACCTATTCCATATAACAGCATTAGCACCAAATTAAAAAGTCAATCATAGTATGCATAAACATAGGCTTGTTTCCTGCAAGAGAGAAGCTGTCAACAGTTTTTAACGATGCCGGCAAGATATCATGATGTTCCAAATATATCAAATCCGTATAGCTGATCAGTATTCTTAATTCATATGATATTCGTTGTAAAATCGTCATCTAGAGAATGATGTATCTCAGTCACGCTTTGATTGTGACTGTTCATATGAGCACCATGACGATCTTGAAGTACATGGGTTCATACAGCTCCTGGCCCCGGGTTAAGCGGAATTAGACACAAGTTGAAAAACGTAACGCCATAGATCTTGCACGCTACACTCGTATTTTGCTAACAGCATGCGATATGTATCGCCAAATTTGAGAAACATTGAGTGGAGGCGCTTGGTGGTATAGCCCTGTTTTATAGGTTTCTGCAACAATGTTTTGTGACGTTGATTAAAATCGTCACATTTAACACAGGATCTAGCAAATGTTACAAGACGAGATATGTATACGATGGCACATATGTATGCGATCATACACCCGAGCCCCACGCTTTGGATACAAGGTTATGGACACCGAAGTGGGCGAGACGTTGGAAGCTCCAGAAAGCAAGTTTCACCAGAAAGGCTTATTTGAAAGTGGAAATCTCAGTTTTAGGCCATAGCCATCAAGACTAGACGGGCTTTAGTAAACAGAATGTCAACCTCGGTGTCCATATGAACAATTAAACGCATTAAAATGGTGGTGTAAAACGATACCGGTATACTGACAAGAAGTCATATGACCCCAGAGGCCAATATACTGACTGCATGACTGGACAAGGATCCCGTCGAACCATGTTGGAATCCCAGCACATCAGGTGGGCATCGGTGTATGCCAGATCAATCGCCCAAAAGAAACACCTGTTTTAACGCATTATTAAGATAAAAACTGTTCACAGTTGAACACCCACATACGAAGCTCACACCAAAGCATACGTTGCCATCTTGTCACGCTCATATGGTGCTTAGTGGGATGAGATTCAAGGGTTGATCCATGTATGTATTCTACTGCACAAGAAACAGATGCTACCCAAAGAGGATACCAACACAAGTACCCGTGCCCAGAATCTGCTGAGCCTGCATGGAGCATTTAGATGGACCTTTATGGAAACGCAGCTGGATACGCCAATTACACCCTAATCTCGCTTCTTTCCGTAACTCCACTTTTTCTAATTTTGTTATTACGGGCGCTTCGAGATGATACCTGGCACGACCCATTCTGAGCAAAGATGACTCATCTATACCCCCAAAAAGTCCACCCCAGAAAACGTCCGCGGAGGTAATAGATCAAGAATCAGTTTCATTTGCAAAAAGAAATACTGATCAGTGACTTATTGACAATAGAAGCATGATATATTGTCGGCATCAATGGAAACTGTTGACCTCGTCGCTCTTGTAAGAATCTATTTTGTGTTTTATTATTTGGATTATTTGGATTTGATTGCTAACAGCACCTTACATGTACGAATATAGTAGTTCAGTTATGGAGGTGGGAACTCCTCATAGATGCATATATGCATTCATCTTGTTTCACCTACAATTGCTAAAATTTGAATACTGAAAGGGTAAAATAAACCCTGAGTAGCATAAACTTTGTCAGCCATCTAGAAGCGAGCCAACAAGAAGTCATTTTATAAATTGAATCTCAAGTAGAATTGCACTGAATATTAGCCACACTTGTTCATGTAGTTCCACTTCAACTCGTGGTAATACATAAAGCAGTCAGTATTACTGAGATACTGTTTATTATGACAGAAGCTTGTTTCTGGTGCTATTCTTGCCAAGGTTGTCAGTCTGTCGGCCCACGATTTACAGTCGTGTTATAATAATGGTTGTATATGTAGCAGTCCTGAAACTAATATTGGATAAGCGTGAATTAAGGCTCAGGAATTATGTACAGAAATAAGCTAATCAATATGAATGAAGATATGAAGACGTCTGTAAGATTTACTGCCATCGTACATCTCATTCAATTTACAGTTTACTTAAATCATTAATATGGTTTTAAGACGGGCTTGTCCATGTGCGCTGTAGCACTGTTCAGGATGTAGCTAGGATGAGTACAAACATGTCCGCAACATATATAAATTCGGCGACCCAGTGACAGAGACAAGCAGTGAATAGCTCAGTGGTGGGTACATGGACTGGCGTCATAGGACAACAAGTCATCTGACCTCACAGTGTCATAATGGATGCATCAGTTTTTGTGTACAGTATGCAGTCAAATTCGGATGAATTTAATAATCATGTATTTAAACTAATCCCGTATCCCCAGAATTAAAGCCGGTATGGCTGCCATAATGCCGAGGTCTAAAAACAGAAAAATACTGAAGTGGTCTGTTGTTTTTCAGTGGTGACTGGAACAAGGGCGGCCATGCTAGACAAAAAGCAGACGCTACTTCTGAGGAGTCTTGATGTGGAACTATAAATTGCACGTGACCCCTGATATTCAACCGTCCGGGTAGACTGTATACAATGGTGTATTATCAACCGTCCGGGTAGACTGTATACAATGGTGTATTATCAACCGTCCGGGTAGACTGTATACAATGGTGTATTATCAACCGTCCGGGTAGACTGTATACAATGGTGTATTATCAACCGTCCGGGTAGACGGTATACAATGGTGTATTATCAACCGTCCGGGTAGACTGTATACAATGGTGTATTATCAACCGTCCGGGTAGGCTGTATACAATGGTGTATTATCAACCGTCCGCGTAGACTGTATACAATGGTGTATTATCAACCGTCCGGGTAGACTGTATACAATGGTGTATTATCAACCGTCCGCGTAGACTGTATACAATGGTGTATTATCAACCGTCCGCGTAGACTGTATACAATGGTGTATTATCAACCGTCCGGGTAGACTGTATACAATGGTGTATTATCAACCGTCCGGGTAGACTGTATACAATGGTGTATTATCAACCGTCCGGGTAGACTGTATACAATGGTGTATTATCAACCGTCCGGGTAGACTGTATACAATGGTGTATTATCTAGTTCCTGGTTATCCTTTCCATAGAAGTCAGAGTAAATGCTTTGGTAAGTGAAAATTCCTCCGGCGTGTCAATCTTCGCTAGAATGGTCCATTTGGATTATCGGAAATAGCAGTTCTTAGACCATTCTAATCTACCAACGTAATATACACTCTTTTGTGAAGACTCCAGAAAAATAAATAGAACGGTGTTGCTAGAGAAACGCCATTCACTGCTACGCCGTAATAGATTACATTCCCGTTAAGATTTACTCTATCGATTACTCTGATGTTTAAATTTCCAGCAAATTCCACGCCTATAACAGTTCGATACGTCCGCCTTTCCACGCCTAACAGTTCGATACGTCCGCCTTTCCACGCCTAACAGTTCGATACGTCCGCCTTTCCACGCCTAACAGTTCGATACGTCCGCCTTTCCAGGATTCTAGGTTTTTTTTTAGCTCCAGTCGGTGCTAGGGGCACCTGTTTCATTCCGGTAAGTTGTCCACATGAGCATCTACAATAAAACCGTGGCTGAGATAAAAAAAAAACATTACAGGAATCACTCTTGATCCTTCGATGTGTTTTGGTGGAACGCTGTCAGACGGTAGGTCTGTGGGATCTTGCCCCCGTCACCATGACAATTTATTCTTAATCCCAAGCATTTAGTGATGTCCTATACCAAAGTCACGCTTGTATTGTAACTGTTAGTGTGGAAACATTCAGTGGAATGACATAACAGGTAAAAAATTAGATACAAACATCGGAGAATAGACCTCTAAAGAAAACTGATTTGTGTGACCGCCAGATTCAGAAAGGGTTCGCAGTATAATGGGGTAAATAGTCTTCATCAAAACACCAGTAACGCCCAAGTAGTATATAGAGTGGATTTAAAGCCACATTTTGCCGGGGGAGATAACTCTTGCATCCACCAGGGGGCGCTGTTTTGACCTGTGAACATGATAGAACATGTATTGACCTGTCTGTGGGGTTTTTCCCACAATGTCGTACACGGAGGTCACCGAAGAGACACGGAGGTGCCCGAAGATGTCACGGAGGTCACCGAAGACAATTTGTGTTTTATCTAGATTGGGTAGATAACTTATTTTTCTACTTTCTAAGACAGTCGCCTGTGACTGTATGCAAATTAGCTGAACCACTGACAAGGTTGCGGCTCATCTTCCTTGGTATATAAGAAATCCAAGGATCTTAAAGTGTATATACATGTGCATATTGTTCAATGAAAATGGTAATATCTGAAGACAGTGTGCCGAACACCTGATCGGAGATCCCCGAAGAGACACGGAGGTGCCCCAAGATGTCACGGAGAGTTCGGTGAGGTCCGTGAAGATGTTACGGAGATCTCCGAAGAGACACGGAGGTGCCCGAACATGTCACGGAGAGTTCGGTGAGGTCCGTGAAGATGTTACGGAGATCTCCGAAGAGACACGGAGGTGCCCGAACATGTCACGGAGAGTTCGGTGAGGTCCGTGAAGATGTTATGGAGGTGGCCGAAGAGACACGGAGGTGCCCGAACATGTCACGGAGAGTTCGGTGAGGTCCGTGAAGATGTTACGGAGATCTCCGAAGAGACACGGAGGTGCCCGAACATGTCACGGAGATCCATCCGGGTTTACACGGGAACAGCCGGGTAGTTACGGAGGTGGCCGAAGAGACACGGAGGTGCCCGAACATGTCACGGAGAGTTCGGTGAGGTCCGTGAAGATGTTACGGAGATCTCCGAAGAGACACGGAGGTGCCCGAGCATGTCACGGAGAGTTCGGTGAGGTCCGTGAAGATGTTACGGAGATCTCCGAAGAGGCACGGAGGTGCCCGAACATGTCACAGAGAGTTCGGTGAGGTCCGTGAAGATGTCACGGAGGTCGCCGAAGAGTCACGGAGGTGCCCGAAGAGACAAATGGGTTTTTTCCCACAATATCGTTCACTTCCGAGTCTCTTCGAGTCTCTCCGGTCACTTCCCACGAAAAGACACGGAGATGGCCGAAGACACACGGAGATGGCCGAAGACACACGGAGGTGGCCGAAGATGTCACGGAGGCGCTCGAAGATGTCACGGAGGCGCCCGAAGAGTCACGGAGGTGTCCGAAAAGTCACGGAGGTCACCGAATATTCACGGAGGTGACCGAAGACACACGAAGGTCACCGAAAACACACGAATGTCAGAAAAAACGTATAAAAGTGGAAATTTTCAGGGTATTGCTGCATTCATTCACTGACCTCCCGAAGCTGCGCTGCCTCACCAGCCTGAGCCTAGATATCCAGCCTGACGAGAGAAGCCACTTGCCTGACCAGTGGATATACGTCAACCTGAAGCTGACCAGCAACTACCTGTTTGCCTGACGACAGGAGCGATTTGCCTAAGCCTCACCAGCACCCGTAAGAAATGTTTTATATAAATTTTTTTTATTTATTTATTTTTGCCCAAAATGTCCACTATCGCTACTACTCGTACTGATGACGTGAACAGCCCTCAAATCGGGGTCTACATAATGTTTTATATTTATTTTATGGAGCTAGGATACCCCCCCGTTTCAAAAAAATAATTGATGTTTTATATTTATTTTATGGATATTCCACCCCCCCCACCCCCTCCTTTACAAATAGAGTTTCAAAAACAATTATTTCACTTCCAAAAAATATTTTTTTAGGGATGTGTGAGACCTCGTGTTAATTTTGTGCTCGATTAGAAGTAACCCTTTCGGATTAATTGGCTAGCCCTGATAAGGGCTGTTTTTTTTGTAGTAGCCGTAGCTACTCATCCAACACCTTTTTGTTTTACTCTTCCAACACCTGTTGGATGTCTTTTGGGATGATGATCCTTCTTTTGGCGTGGATGGCGTACCGCATAGCTCGCTCGAACAGCCCGACCAAGTAAGATTCACTGGCCTCTTGAAGAGCCATGACGGAAGAGCTCTGGAATCGCAGACCTGTCTTGAAATCCTGAGCGATTTCACGGACCAGACGCTGGAAGGGCAGTTTGCGGATGAGAAGCTCGGTGCTCTTCTGGTAACGTCTGATGTCACGGAGTGCTACGATTCCTGGCCGGTATATGTAGGGCTTGTTCACGCCTCCGGTGGCTGGTGCACTCTTCCTGGTCGCCTTGGTGGCAAGCTGTTTTCGGGGAGCCTTTCCTCCAGTAGATTTACGAGGGGTCTGTTTTGTACGAGCCATTTTGCTTCAAATTCTCTTCTCTCAAAGTCAGTCAATGTTCTTCTCACGAATGCTGTGAATGAACTGTGACCCACATGTGTAATTTCCACAACTTCAATGCACTCGCTGGGGTTCAGTCATCGCTGATTGGTCAGTTTTGTGAATGGTATGTAGCTCAATTGGCTAGAATCCCTGACTAGTGATTGGATAGTTTTAGCGTATTTCATTGGTTCATTTTGGCTTGCTATCTCGCCTAGGTTACCATTTCAATCCCTTCAAGCTCGACGGTTTTTCGAGCACTGCATATTGGCTATACTTAATGGGCTATTTGACAGACCGGGTATATGTGAGTTCACCAGTCAGTGTCAGTCACACTGTTTAACTAAATAAAAACATGAAATAAACTAAAAGTGCTAAAAGCTTCACCAATACCTTGATTTCTGAGCTACGATATTTAGCTAGGGCGAATTTCTTCGAATTTGTTTCGTTTCAGTAACATTTTTCGTAATACATATTCAAAATCTGCAACAAATCTGTAGGTTCCTTCAACGAACAACGCCATAAATATCATCCGTGTCACAACGATATAAATACAATGATACTATTTCTACTGCATCTATCCCAAAGCACACCGTGAGTACACTAAGATTTAGACCAGACAGACAAAAAATGTTTTTCTTGCCGATCTACAAACCAGGCTAATTTTCAATGCACCAGCGTTGATGTACAAAAAAAATAAAAATAAATTATCTTTGAGAAGTTTTAGTATAATCCTAAAAAATATTAGGGCTCACGGGTCGATACAATTTTTTTTTTTTTTTTTCCTTTGTCTGAAAGGGTCACTTTGATTTCATCATGGTGTTGAAAGCTCTGTAAATTTGAAATAAATTTACCCACATCACTAAAAAAGCTTTAGGATTTTCCCTAAGAAGGTTCTAATGTGATCCTGAAAAAGTTACGAAGTTTATCCACGGGGAAGTATGAATTTTTAACTTCCAAACTCGGAGGGGAGGGGGGAGGTATAACACACGGCTATTTACATGCAGTATATTCACTGCCAACATGGTTGGAAAGGGGGAGGGGAAGGGGGGGGGGGAGGAGGAGGGGTTGTTTACATTTACGCCGGAATTTAGCTCCAATATTTCTCCCATGTGTAGAATCCCGCCAGGATATGAAAATCTACATATCTTCAAGTGTGAAGTTTCCAGATGCAGATATAAGCGGAGAATTTTTCGACATATTTCACAACTTTCGGGAGATTTTCAGTACCCATAACTTATGAAACTGAAAATTTTAAGTCCTTAGCGTGTTCCTGCTAACAATGATTTAATGTCAACCATGGAGATGTGCGGAGATATTTCACATTTTCTTGAACTGATCAGAAATTCACGCTTTGCTGCGTCAACACCGTTAGACATTTTGGGCTCACACAAATCTGTTCGCCGGGTACAAATAACGCGTGTAGATATAATTTGAGAGCAGCCAACATGAGTTTGTGTGTGATAGAAGGATAGCTTACGTTTATTTCGCCTACATCCATTGAATTTCACACCGAAATTATCGGTTATCGATACGGCCTCATGACATCGCGACAGAAACTACGTTGTTGATATTTCAGTCATTTTGTTCAAATTTACCGGGAACCCCCTTATATGGTTTTAGCAAAATTTACGTAGCGCAGAGTCGTATATTATCGTTGGGTTGGCCTGTTTATTTTTTTCAGCATGTTTTTATCGTGGTATTGGCACAATAATTCAAATAAATAAATAAATTAATCCAACCATACAACTCTGGTTGAAGTTAACATCCTCATAAAGCAACATTGGCCGTGGCTTCCACTGAGCTGTTGATTGACAAGACCTGGGTTCGAGTCCCACCCGCGCGGAGTTTTTTTTCCCCCTTATTATTTTTATTTTTTTATCTTGCAGGAAACAAGCCTATGTTTATGTTGTCTTTTTGAATTTGGTGCTAATGCTGTTATATGAAATAGGTCCTTGGATTATGGACGCGGATATTCTTGAATATGACGTACCCCAGTGACACTTTCAATGTGTCACTAAGGTACGTGATATTCAAGATAACGATGTGAGGGTAACTTTGACATGTTGAGCTGGGGGAATTCACCATGCTGCGCAGAGGATAGTAACAGTAACATGTAGTAGTAGTATAAAAAGCGCATTTCAAACCCTATTGACCTTTAGATGCATCAGTCTTCATATTTTAGTAGTATAAAAAGCGCATGTCGAGCCCTATTGACCTGGCAACGAAGAGGTGTATCTTCGCATTTTAGTAGTATAAAAAGCGCATGTCGAGCCCTATTGACCTTATCCCTCCAAAGAAATACGTTAAGAATTCGTGACCGATTCATTGTGTTAAAGTCAAAATCTGCTCTATTTTACAGGAGTATATACGATCAGGATGAGACGTGACCGATCAAGATCTCCCTTGGCGCGTGACAATACGAGAGGAGAACAGGACTTTCCTGAGGATCCAGCTGTGCCTCCCGCTGACGCCTTGCCCGAAGACCACCCTGTGAGTGAAATTTATCGGCGCCATTGGAACACCATCCGCCGTTGTTTCCACCGCCATCGGCCCGTACTGGACTTGTATAATTTTCGACTACAGGACCTCACGTATCTTCCTAACTATGCCGGGAACATTTTTACAGACCAAGTGACAGCGTTCAAGTTGGATATGACATTCGGGTACATTTTACGGCACAAACAGACGGACCAGGTACGGTATTTTTATCCGAGCAACAACAGTCATGTGTTTGATCAACCCTTCACCATCACCAATCGTGCGTCACTGGAACCACTCATCGATCAACTCACTACGTTGGATCCTTTAGAATGGGCGCGGTTGCAACGGACCAACACGAAATGGATTGTGGAAATGGTCACCAACGTGACATTTTTCGTGACCAAATTACGGAATCTTCCCATCGGCGCTCCTGTCATTCTTCCACCTGGGCTGCTTCGTCGAAAAGGACTGTATGCGTTAACGCGAGGCGCACATGGCCCCTACAAAGACCAGAAATGTCTGTTTCGGTGTTTGGCGGTTCATTTGGACCAGTGTGATCCCCAGGCTTGTGATAGAAGGCCCAATGGCTATTGGAGACAATATTTAGAGGAACAAGACCTGGACGCACGGCAGTTCCGAGGAGTCCCCTTTAAGTATTTGGATGTCGTGGAATCACTGTTCAACGTCAATATCTTTGTGTACCGTTTACTACGGGAAGAGGAGAAGGATGAAGAGGATGACGACACATTTGTGGCTGAATTGGTTCATCGGTCAACAGAACGGTATGCCTCCACCATGAAAGTCAATATCTTCGACGACGGCGGGGTGAATCATTTTTCCCTGATCTACAATATTAGCCTGTACACCCAGTCCTACAGTTGTGCTCAATGCCATCGGGTCTTCAAAGAAAGTTGGCTCCTACATCGGCACGAGAAAATTTGCGACCACAGTGTGAAACGGAAATTTCCTGGCGGCGTGTACCATAACACGCCCACCATCTTCGAGGAACTGGCTGATGAAGGGATTGTCATAGCGGAAGAGGACCGTTATTTTCCATACCGGGCATGTTATGATTTCGTGGCGATTTTGGAACCGATGGACGCGGCCTCAGCGAAAACGCAGTGGACACAGCGCCATATTCCCCTGAGTGTCAGCATTTCCACCAACGTACCCGGCTATGACGCTGCGCCTGTCTGTTTCGTGTCCACCGGCGACGCCCATGACTTGATTACCCGCATGATGGGTTATTTAGAGGAAGTGAGTGCGGCCAGTACGGAACTATTGGTGTCCAAGTTCCAGGACGTACTGGACCAACTCGACGACCGGATGCCTACACTTGGTGTATCGTTCAGCGACGAGGAAGAGTCAGAGTCCGAGTCGGAGACCGAAAAGCCGGAACCCATTCAGTCGCAGGATGTACCTTTACCTAAACCGTATGCGGAGAAATTGAAAGCCCGCTTCCTACAATACCTAGGCCAGTTACCTGTGCTCGGCTTCAACTCGGGGCGATACGATCTTAACATGGTGAAGGAATTTCTCTATCCTTACTTGGCCCAGTCCAATATCATCAAGTCCGTCATCAAAAAGATCAACAACCACATGGCCCTCACCACCACATCACTCCATTTCCTGGATGTACGCAACTACTTAGCTCCCAATTATAGCTACGATCAGTGGGTGAAGGCCTATGACTGTGCACAAACCAAAGGGAGGTTCCCTTACACCTATATGTCGACGCTCGACCGCTTGGAGGAAACACAGTTGCCATCCCGGGACGCTTTCTTTGACGATCTGAAGCAGGTGGAATGTTCGGAAGACACGTACCGGGAACTACAGCAGGTATGGAACGACCAACATATGCAGACCTTGCGAGATTTCCTGATATGGTACAACAACTTAGATGTGGTTCCTTTCCTCGAAGCGGCCGAGAAAATGGTTCAACTGTTCCGGCATCAAATGCACGTGGACATCTTCAAGGAGTGCTTGAGTTTACCGGGTCTCGCGCTTCGCCATCTTTTTCAAGATTGTCCTACATACTTCTCGCTGATACAACAAAAAGACGCGGACATGTATGATTGCCTAAAGCAGAACATCGTCGGCGGGCCCAGTCTTATTTTTCATCGCTACCACGAGAAAGACGTCACCACTCTCCCCGGTGGAAAACCCTGTGCCAAAATCGTTGGATTCGATGCCAATGCCCTGTATCTGTGATCTCTTGCCCAACCCATGCCCAGCGGTCATTATACGCGCTGGTTGGCGGACGGCCGGCATTTCACACCTCAACGTACACCGTACAAACATCTCGCTGACCAGTGGTTGGATTGGGAAGCCGATCGACGGGGAATTTATATACGCCATCAAACCAACGCCACAGAGAAGCGGATAGGAGATCGTCGACTCCCCGTCGATGGGTTTGCTATTATCTACAATTAGCCCACCGTATTTCAATTTTACGGCTGCTATTGGCACGGCCACGAATGTCATTTCAGCGCTGGACGCTTCAACGAACGACGTGGGAAATCGGCAGAAGAATTACGGGAAGAAGTGGTGGAGAATGGAGATTACGTCAAAGAGTTGGGGTACGATCTTATCGAACTGTGGGAGTGTGAATTTCACACCATGGGCCAGGCCCTCCCACACTTACGCCACTTCCTTAAAGCGCGCGAGTACCCCCTCAGTCGCCGACCACTCCTGACCCTGCCACAGCTTTTCGACGCCGTTCGTTCCGGGACCCTGTATGGATTTGTGGAATGCGACCTCCATGTTCCCGACAATCTCAAGCCACGATTCGCCCAGTGCCCGCCTATTTTCAAGAACACGCTGGTGAGTCGGGCTGACATTGGAGAGACCATGAGCGCCTATGCTGAGGAACATGACGTACTTCAACAACCTCGTCGAATGCTGATTGGGAGCATGTGGGGAGAGAAAATCTTGCTGGGTACCCCGCTACTACAGTGGTACATGAGCCACGGCCTCGAAGTGACGCGCGTGTACCAAGTGATACAGTATATACCCAACGCCTGTTTTGCGCGGAATGCCGACATCGTGACGTCTGCCCGTCGTCAAGGTGATAGAGATCCCAGTAAGGCCATCATCGGTGAATCGTGGAAATTGACGGGCAATGGCTATTATGGCAAAACGGTCACTAACCAAGATAAGCATGTCAACGTCAATATCTGTACTACACCACAAGCCCGCAAAAAGATTAACTCGCCTCTGTTTCGGTCCGTCGACGTCATCGATGACGATACGTATGAAGTCACTTCAGCCAAAAAGACCATTCGTTACAACCTGCCCCTCCAAATTGGATGTATGGTATACCAGGTGGCCAAGCTGAGGATGCTCCAGTTTTTGTATGATTTCATGGGTGTGTATTGCGACCCATCCGATTGGCAACTCATGGAGATGGATACAGACTCTGCCTACATGGCCGTGTCTAATGCGGATTGGGAGTCCCTGGTCAAACCCGAGTTACGTGCACAGTATGAGGCAGAACGGGACCAGTGGCTACCTCGACCTGACCATTACCAGTACGACAAGCGGACGCCGGGCCTCTTTAAGCTAGAGTGGAGTGGAGATGCCATGATCGCCCTGTCGTCCAAAACATACTTCTGTTACGGTGGAGATGGAAACAATAAGTTCAGTTGCAAAGGAGTCAACCGGCGTGACCCCGCCATCGACAAAGCCTTGTACCTGGACGTGCTCCAAAGCCAGGCCAGTGCGAGTGGCACTAACCGAGGATTCCGGGTCGTCAACCACCAGATGCGAACATACATCCAGAAACGAGATGCATTCACATTTTTCTACCCGAAACGTAAAGTTCTTCCCGATGGAGTCAGTACGACGTACCTGGACTTGTGAACACTACATATATTATCTTTGACGGTATACCCGGACTTGTGAATTCTAATGGACATACATATTTGGACTCTAAATTACTCTCTATATACATTACACCATGAACTTGTTTGTGAACTTCATTCTTTTGAATAATTACTCTATACACCAGTTCGATGACTTGGTCTAACTGTTATATATTCCACTGTGACTTCTCTCTATATACATACGTTCACCTTAATTCTTGTTTGCACCAGTTTCACGTTCTTATATACTTGTACATACATTCTTGTTCACTTGTTCACGTTAATAAATATTCGAACTTCACTTGGGTTTTCATGAAGTTTTTTATTGAACAACACCACCGAAACATTCGTACTAACCATGCTCCGGGCAGGTTATATCAAGGTCTTAACACCTATGTTGGGTTTCTGGGTATTGATGGGTTACATTGGACCCTGAGCACAGAAGAGTTCTAATTTTTCCTTAGACCTTAGAAGTATGGAATGCATGTACTAGAACATCCGGGACCTTTTCACGGCCCGGCCCGCCCCAGCCGCAGCGCGCGCGCGGGTTATCCGGAAGTGTGCGGCATCACCGGAAGTGCGCGGAGTAACCTAGGTCACTGATTGGCTATTCATGGACATGCTTACACAGAAAACACACAAGACAGGGTTTTTTGGTGAGATCTCATTTATTTTTTTCAGTGAACAACGTGAGAACAGCCACGTGATAAACCTGAAGCCCAGAACAGGGGGCTTGAACATTGAAAGAACTGAAGCCCAGAACAGAGGGACTTGTACATTGAAAGAATTCAAGCCCAGAACGGGACTTGTACATTGAAATGATGGGCGGCCCAGTCATATACGAGTACATCGCGGTCCTCGGCCTTGGGGTACTCGTCAAACATGTGGACGATCGTCTGCATGGAATGTCCCCGACATCGATGGTACAGGTAAAACAAGCAATATTGTCCGCACACCATACTGTCCAGGCTTTGCAACGTTTTAGTATTCCAACACCACGTCTCTGTGCCTTGATCCATGAAGTCTGTTAAATCGGAATGGAGGGGTGGTAGACCGTACGGATCAAAGTATTCGCCCTGCTCTTCTGTCAAGTACACGGCCACCCAGTGTTGACCGGGTCGATCCATCGGGTCTGTATTCAGGACGTAAGCAGCAGGATACACACGGTCTAATGGGAACACGTCTCGGGCGAACACTCCTTGAAAGACCATACGTGTCCGTGGATCATTCTCCAGCACGGTGCGTATCTGGTCTGTATCCATGTTAGGTGGCAAAGTCACACAGGACGTTACGGCTTTTATCGATTTGAATGATGTTGTCAAACTCAGCGTAGCAAATCACATTGATGGTTTTCGGTAAAGGTGTCCCGAAATGCAGTTCCAAGCGTAAGTTGCCTTTCTTGACGAGACTCAGTTGATGATCGTTGTCTAAGGTGAGAGTCAGATCGAAACAGAACAAGGTGTACCCTTTGCCGAAATCGTCTCGACTGATCATATTTCCCTCGTCTTGGTTGATTTGGCCAGTTGCTGTGAAGAGGTTCAGATAGCTCCGGATGTAATTGTCCGTTCCGAAATTAGGTTGTAAAGGCCGTGCCGATACCTGTTGGCCATCCACATGCAGGGCCACGAAATTGATGTTGAACGCTTTTAGGTTGAACGGATTCCTCGAGAGAGTCCCATTATAACTGACGTTCTCCACACAGGCTAGGGTTAAACGCTTGGGCAAATCCCCCAGGAACAGGTTTTCTTGATTGACAATCATATTGCCTTTAGGAACGGAAAAGACCTTGGTCTGTACTCGTCGAATCGGGTACTGGGCTGGTTTTTTCTCCAAGGCTCTGATGTGCCCCAACTGTACACCTGGGCTCGGTTTCACTTTGCGTACAAACAGACATGCCTCTTGGATGACAATGTTATACTCGAGGTCCTCACTCGGGGCCATCAAGCCAAACGCAGGCGTTGCGCGCACTAGTCGTATTTTGACAGGTACTCCATTCAAGAGGTATCGGTCCTGCATGAATAAGTCCGCATGCAGACGTCCCATCATATCGACCGATTGACTCTCTGCTGTGAAATCCACTCTCTCCGTGTAGCCGTCATTATCAGGACTCGCTTCCATCTTGCCTGGGGTATCTCGGTAGAACAACGGGGCTGTCAAATACGACTTTTTAGCGTCACGCCCGTAGGGTAACAGTGTTTCGATGTAGGCTCGGTACGGGTACGTGTTCGTCGAAGCGCTGACCAGTTTATCACTCAGGGCTATATCCACTTGCTGGAATAGCGAATGAAGCCAGACATTCACTGGACCCACGGGTGCATCAGCTTTGAGGACTCACCCATCTTTATTGGTGATTTTAGCTTTCACGTATAGGCACGTATGGGCTAAATCCAGGTAGGTCGTATCTGCGTTGGTGATGGTGAATTCAATGGGGCCTGTGGCTGTAATGCTGGAAAGGGGCAGATGTTCCACCCATTGACCCTCTTCGGCACTGGTCTGAGTAGGTGGGACGGTCCATAAATCAAATTCACTGTTGGTAGAAGGACACGACTCGGCATGGATGAAAGCCATCTTTAAGAAAAGATATCCTTGGTCTTCGATGTGCGTCGTCGCTGGGTCGGTCGTCGACTGGTGCGTGGTCTCGGTGGTGCAGGTCTTTTATTCCCTACGGTGCGTTGTGCTTTGGCGACCAAGACGCCTCCAGCTTCTTTGGCTCGACGTTTCAGTGCTTCTTTGGGTGCCGCACCACCCAAGACATCACCCGCCACTTGCAGTCCACTGCGTACCGCTTGTTTGCCGATCGCTTTGACCCCACGCGTCACCAAGGGCAGGAACGTTTTGACGATGCTCCCGAGTATGTTCCCCAGCCCATGTCCTCGTTGCATGCGTGTACCTGCAAAGACAGGAAAGCTACCCCCGGCTTGTTTGGTGTAATGATCGACGTAACTAGCTGTATGGCATTGATAAGGCACCTTCATTATGCAAAGTGAACCGCTCGGACTTGACGGAAATGAAGTGTCAGCACCACTTTCCCACGCTCGAATGCAATCGGTTGACCGGTGTCGTCTCTTATATCGATGACGATGGAGCTAATATCGGTCTGACTGACCGGTAGATACACGATATGCCTGAAACTGTGGGTGACTTGAGCTCCATACTTGCCTTTCACCGGGCAGACGCGCAGTAGAGGTACGTTGCTGTCGCCGACAATGTGTGCATCGACCACGTCCGAGTAGATGTACAGGCCATACATACCACCACGCATGTCCATCGGGATGTGGGCTCTCTCGCCGGTGGGGCCAGCGTACCCCTGTAGATCGAGACCCAGCATTTGCTGTAGGGTAGGACTGAGTTCGACACTCACGTTGGGGCTGAGCGTGAGATTGGCCTTGTCGTTGTGTGCGTTGTAATCGAAGTCCACATGATTTTTGAAGGGGAAAGATTTTATGGGTTTTGAAGTATTCGTGACGTCTCGTAGAGACTTATAATGCATCAGACTTCTCAGTCCACCCATGAACTCCTTGGGGGTATCGTATTGACCTTCGGGTAGTTTGAGTCGGGGTTCTTGTCCTTCGTAGGTCACCGCGTACCATACTTCATTGGCTCGCACGTTGTACCACGAGTAAGGGTATTGGATATCCACGAGTCCACATTCCCAGCGTCCAGGTAAATGCAACGGTTGCGGTAACTGGGTCACGTACTTGGTCAAGGTGTTGTCAGGAAACACATCAGCCGAGCTGTTACTGGGTAGGGTGAGGTAAAACATGACGACTGAGCTTTCCTGCTGCTGCTGTTGGTTTTAATACTTCTCCCAGCCCTTGGGCGCTAATCGTCGTGATGATCGCGGTGACTTAGATCTTGGTGGTTGCAGGGGGTGGCGTGGTAAAAGGGGTGAAAAAGTAGGTGCCCGCCGTGGTGGTGATTTGGGGGGTGACTTCGGTTCCCAAGGTTGTGGTGAGAGTCGTCGTGCACGACTGGGCGATTGCATAAAGGCCCAGCGCTGGGGGTTCCCCACCAATTCCTGTGGTACATGCATGTCTTTCAAGCCTTGAGCGAAGACCTCCCATCCTCGAGGATTCGTGTGCGACCTGCGTTGACGCATTAGGTCATTCACTAAATCCGTCATGTGGGTACCGGGGACCACCTGATTCTGTACCAGTAGTTCACCTTTATCAGTCCAAGTCATGTTAGGATTCTGTTTCATTCGTTGTAATACCAGGCCAGCTTGTTTCTTGAACGATGCAGGTACAATCTTCAGGAATTCGTCTTCGACCCACTGTGGGGGTGTGGGTGGTACCCCTGGTAATGAGGGTTGTTGGAGCGGTGCTGAGGTCGGTGGTGTGTCGCGTGGTGGTGGTGGTGGTACTGGGGTAGAGAGGGTTTTGTATTGGTCCATGAACGTCATGTACCGCTGAAGCGTCTCATTGTACTGTTGTACTTTCTCACTATCGCTTAACCCCGGTCGTTGTAAGATCTGACGCATCTCTTCATCGAGGGTGTTTATCGTCTTCACCGTAGAAGGTACGGGGTACGGTGATTGGAGGTTTTGAAGGAGCCGAGGTTCGACGAGGACCATTTTTTTCGAGTGGTTCATTGTCGGCCGAAGAGTCCACCCAATACTGGACCCAACACGGAAGCGGCCAACGGTGCTAAGATGGCCCCGAGAAAGCCACCTTTCTGTAACACCTTTTTCTCTGGTGTTTGAGAAACTCGCTTCTGGACTAAGGTTCGGAGACCGGTCTTATGCTTGACCAACTTCGCCTTCTGAGCCGGAGTCAGTGGCACGTTGCCTTTTAAGATATTGAGTCCAATCTCGCACAGGCAGCACACGAGAGCGGGGTCTGCACCGCGTACAATGGTTCGAACCAACTCGGGTGGGACCGTCTTCAATACACGGAGCGTCGGGGCGTGCTTCCGTACTCGCGCAGTCATCATGTACAACTAATGCTGGAACCCGCAACCCTGCCCTTTTTATCTATCTCAAGAGAACACAGACAAAAATCAACCATGATGTGGTATTCATTCTTTTATTATCCCCATCATCAAAACACACACACTCCAGCTGGGGAAGCCACTGTGGGTGTGTTTACATTATTTTTGCATGTACACGTGGTGAGTCTCTCCGGGAAAGATTCCGGTGCGTAGTCGAAGGTGATCGGGGGTGGCTTGCTTCAGGTCGAAGAGCATATACCCGTGCTGAGGGGTTGTCGCATCTTTAAAGGCTTCCAACGCAAACGCAGTGCGTCCAGGGTACATCTGTCTCGCCAGGTGCAGCAGTTGAGTGGTATCTCTCGGGTTTTTGAAGACCACCATGTAGTGGGCATTTAAGCTGATGTTCCGATGTTCTTTGTTTTTACTGAAGAGATTCTGCACAATGTAGATGATGCTGAGCCGTCGACGATGGCTGCCTTTGGTAAAGAGTTGGGTGACCCGACTGTCCGTCTCTGCCATCAGATCATCCAGAACCACTAAGGTGTCCGGTTCCAAATCGGCCAGGTTGGGTAGTCCTTCCACGAACGTGATGTGGGGCATTGCTGCATACGCTTCCTGCCGTTCTCCGTAACACCACACGACTCGGGCAATGGGTGGGGTGATCATGCTGTCGGCGTGTTGGAGGAGCTTCCTGACGAAGTGCGTTTTGCCGGAACCCGTCGGTCCTGCGATGACGCAAGTGAAGGGATGCTGCCAACGTGGGTCCATGGTTGGAGGTGTATCCGCTGTCGTGGTAATCCGCTCTTGTAAATTTGGTACGAGTGAACTGGAGTGGTGGGTACAACGTCGGTCGTCGTTGTCTGTTCACTGCGAGTGATGATGGTGATGGGTACAACGTTGGTCGTCGTTGTCTGTTCACTGTGAGGGATGAAATCCGGTGGGTTTTCAGACGTAGTACGTGTACTTGGTGTAGGTGTTGACTGTGTACTCGGTGTGGAGCTCGTTGTGGCTTGTACACGTGGTGTGGTGGTGGTGATGACTGGGCTCGATACGGGGTTGACTGGTGCTCTCTGTAGACCGGGTTCACTGATGGCTGGTGTTCTCAATTGGTTAATTAACGTGCTGACATAGGCTACGTCGTAAAACACACCTCCGTACAACACACTCAGCAGGGTTAGCAATATCACCACAAAGCCCACTTGCGCTTTGCGCGTTTTGGGAGACGCTGTGTTCAGAGGCAGCTGCTGCTTGTCCATAGCACCGTGGTCGGACGTGGAATGAAGGATGACGGTAGTGGTGTCTGGCTTTATAGTCGTTTTACCTGGTTGGCTGCGACCCAGGAATTGAAGGAACTGGGCCAGCCTTGCCATTTCACGAAATGAAACAGTTTGCCACGTCGACGTTCCGTTTTCAAAATCTGCTCCACCGTGTAGTAGTCTTGCTGTGTTTTTACGACAGGCTGTAATTCCATCTCGTAAAACGTGCCTAGCAACGGTTCCCCTTGAAGATCTTCCAGTTCATAGACTCGCTGCTGTCGGGGTAGGCGCCGTTTAATCAGGAAGTGCTCATCTCTCCAGTTGGGCAAGTAACTTTTCTCGAACTTGCCCTTGACTTTACTGATCCGTACAGGGTCCCCGACCTTGAACATCTCCTTCGGTGCTCGTTGCGATTGTATGGGGTACAAGACACGCCGGACTTGGGCTTCATTGCGTTGGGTCATGGTAATGGGGGCTCTCTGTATACTCCGTTGATAGGCTCGATTGTAACCACTCACAAGTTTCGGGAGAACATCGATGTACCGTCTTGTATTCTTATAGGTGAAATATTTATACATACGGCCTTTGAATGTCCTGTTGAACCTTTCCACCACGGAAGCCTTGGTCTCGTTGTACGTATGGAAGAAGAAGACCTTCTGTTTCTTGAGAAAGGCTTGGAACGGTCTGTTGAGGAATTCCGTGCCTTCGTCGGTTTGCAAATACAAAGGTTTGCGCCCGGTCTTGAAGATGTCTTTGAACGCCGCTATGAGATTCGCCCCCGTTTTCGTCCGGATGGGTACCACCCACGCATACTTCGATAGGATATCGGTGCTCGTCAAGATATACCGATTCCCATCGTTGTGTTTGGCAAAGGCGCTCATATCGACCAAATCCGCTTGCCACTGGGCATCTATTCCTCCCACGATGACCCGGTTCCGTAGAAAATGGCGACGGACAGCTCGATGTAAGGTATAGGTGTCTTGTTTTCTTAACCAATCTCGGACTTGGGCACGTTGTATTCCCTGGGGTTTGGCCGCTCGATAGAGAGCCGACAATGCACTATACGCAGCCGGACTGTCGGGACTGTAGTATAAGTTATCGCCAGCAGTAAATGGAAGCACTCTAATTAAACGCAACATTAAAGGTGGTGTGAGACGATGCCGGCGTACTGAGAAGAAGTCATATGACCCCACAGAGAAATATACTAACAGTCAAAAGCATTACAAGTACCACAAGTGGGACGTCCGAGTGATGATTTGTATCCCAGCCACGCTTTTTTGAGGCTGTTCATGTGGTCATCTTGAATGGCATGACCACACGGCCCCAAGCACCGGCTTGAGCGGCATTAAATACAAATAGTTCAGGACGATGATGTAATAGTCCTATCAAGTCATCTGTTGGAAAATGATCAACTATGTGACCGGCAGATAGTAAACAAAGTCTAAGCGAGAGAGTATTTATTGAATGCAAGTTCGTATTCGGAACAATTACCTGTGAGACCCGACGCCAACCAAGCGCTTCTAAACCGATATTCTAATGCGTCATACCCAACGGACCAATAGTGAGTCCTGTGGTGTTCTGTAGCTTAGTCACGCTTTAATTGCAAATGTCCATACGTCCTCTCGCACTGACCTAACATACAAACAAACAATACAGTTTTGTTCACAGCCGTTCAACTTGATATTAACATGTACTCCAGTCTGTTATAAATAATACGAATCAATTACGTTTGAACAGTAATTCAATGCCTCCAAGGAACGTACTACCTGCTATAGCCAATGTATTGTTTTCCTAAATAATCTGGAAATTTTGACACCGATTTGGAATATTAAATATGTTCAAGAAACAATTCACTTTGGACTATACAACACTGTCTTCCAGAAATTCGATCTCCTATAGCCAGTATTGTATTTTCTGATATGAATGTAATCTATTCAATTACGAACAGTTATAAATATTAAACAGTTATAAATATTAAACAGTTATAAATATTAACACTGTTAACCAATCAACTTGTAATTGTGAATTCTCTACAAACTGCTGTCTTGTCTACAAACTGCTGTCTTGTCTACAAACAAATAAATAGATAAAAAATCGCTAGGACCGTCTCTTCAGAGAAGATAAAAACTCTTTGTCTGTCTCCAGTTCCGTGATAAATATTCCCTGATATACTTCAACGGCTAGACGGACGGCAGTGGAAGATATATTTGAGTAGCTGAATACTCGTCTATTGAACTCCGAATAAGTGTTTTGTATCTTATTCTGGGTCTGAGCCTTCCATTTGCAACCATCCAAAAACGGCAGTGCTTAGCTATTTCCCAATCCATGAGAATTATTGATACTTGTGCGCAGAATAGACAAAGATAAACTAAGCAAATTGAATTCCCTGGAATATTTGACAGATCGATTCCTTCTTCATTCACATGTCCATTGAATCGTCGCTGGCTATTTTATATGTCCTTGTTGAAGGTATGAATTTTGTAGCTATGGCGTTTTCTGACTAGAAATTCAAACCAGTCCGTCAATACAACTATCCAACACGACATACATTAGGCAGCCATTATCGAAAGAAGATTTTTGAGTCAATAAGCCGACGACCTTTTTTCACATGATATTGTTAACACCAATATACTTGCGCACTAATTACACATTTGAATAAACACCAGCCGGGTTCTTGCGAGTGAGAAGCGACGTTGGACTTCCATCACGTGTTTCCAAGTGAATTTAGAAGCGATTTCTCTCCTGTGCTGGAGAGTCTAACTGATGAAGAGTTTAGTATTCGTTCTGTTCTCCTTAAATTTTGATTGTTGAGCACCATGAAGTTCAAACGGCCGAGCTCTGTACATGTCAATCGAAAATATATGTAATTTTATTTTATTTGGGGGAATTTAAGCCGCACGACGTCGGGCATTACAGGATAGTTTTTTCTAGGTATTCCTGCATTTTCAAGGATATCCCCATTTTGAGGCATTTAATCCGTCAGACGCCCTCGATGCGCATCCATTAACATCAGCTGAGTTATTTGTTCGAGCTGATCTGTCATCACAGCTATCGGGCTAGCGTATCTAATACCCGGTGCAAGGGGCCGTGTGGATACCTCAGTCTCCATACGAACAGCTGCAATAAAAGCGCGGCTGAGATATTTAGGCTACCTCCGAGAATCCATCGTATACATGTATATAGGTCTTGCTGCTGATGTTAAGCATGGACAAACGTGATATAACCCATCATGCTATACATGTATATTCGTATAGTGTTTCAAAGATGTCTGGGATGAAACTCTACCCGGTTGATTAGCGGTACTCAGACGTGATTACTCAGCAAATACAATCAATATCGTCCCAGGTGTTTATTATTAGCTCTTTCATTGAGTGGTCTTATCGATCAATCCAATGTAATGTGGCGGTAGAGTGTATGATATACAAATATGCCGGTTATGTAAACAGAGTTAATTTTCTCCCCATTGTAATGAATATATAGAAGATTGCTGCTTTTGAAATACAAATAGATTCTAACTGAGCTGAACTCTACTTACACAACATTGGAAATATATGCGAGATTTAGACTAAATATCGCGTACGCACGAGGCACAAGTTTTCAGTCTAAACATGTGGTCCCTGCTATTAGTCCAGTCAAATTGAGGTTTGACCCACCACAAATTGCAACAGAATTGTTTTTGCTGCAGTGCATTTCCAGAAGGTCTCTAGATTAACATACTAAAAGTCTACAAACAGATATGCATGGGAAATATATTAAATTTCAAGTTGAAATTTGAGGTATTTTTCGCGGAATTTCAGTGTTTACCTGTCTCTTGCTCCTATAAGAAAACCTTGTACTTGGTACTAAGCGTGAAAAAATGGGTCATTACATACACTCATTCCATTCGTTATCATATCAAGGTTATACTCAGCTTAAAATAATACCCTTGCACGAAAATATTTATGGAGAAATTCAAAATGGCGGAGGTATGGGGTCATTCTAAATGTTAACTTTTTACCATTTTCATGACAGTCCAGGCAATCTATCTGGGTTTTTTTAGCTGGACCCAAAACAAATTGCAACAGATTTTTTTTCAGCGGTATGCATTTCTAATAGGTTCCCAGAACAACATACTAAAAGTCTACCAAAATCTATTTGGTGGAGATACGACTTTTTTAGAAAAAAAAGATACGCCATTTTATAATACATAATAGGCCATTATACCTCGTATAAGCAAGGTAGAATATTGTTTTTTTCCGTGAATAAGGACAGTTTATCATCCAGAAATCCAATTAATATATGACCCAGGGTACAGTATGCCATGGTGGTGAAAACATGTGTCTTCCCGGTGGATTTGCTCATAAGCGTAGATAGCAAACTGATAGTTCAGCGTCAGGCTATATGAATTATACATGGTAACATTCAGTCAGTTAACATTTTTGCCATTGACATAATCATCAGAAAGAGGAATTCTCTCCCAAAATAAATAAAATGACAAGCTGTGATATATTTTCCTTCAACCGATAACTGTCACAGACAATATTTCCACAAACCCACTCATGGAGATATCTCTCTATTATCACAACATGCGCCTTGTTGAAAAATACAGCTCTGCAAACCATTAATGATCTATCGCAATTGTGTGTCAGATGTGTTTTGACGAAAGAAGAACAATTATGCAGATCCTATCATCTAATTATCAAACAAATACTAATCTAGATTATAGGCAAACTTGATGTTCTACCATGACGTTCTACCATGCCATTTACCATGTTTCATTTTACATTTTACATTTTCAACAATATAGGCCATGCTCCTACAGATGCATCTTCTTCAGCTGCAATCTTTCTTGCAGTTGCACCTGATAACCTCAAAGAGTACCAGTATCGGTAGTTTCCATTAAATCCAGGGAAGGATACAGGGATTACTCGGGAATATCACAGGATAACTAACCGAGGCCAATCATTGCATGTCGACCTGACAAATGCATTTTCAGACAAGCAATCAACTTAAATGTGACAGCCCAACCAGACTAATGGTATCTATGGTAACATTGTCGCAGCCTTTGTCCAATAACTTAACGCGGAAGATGGG
Source organism: Hanleya hanleyi (assembly GCA_036873755.1). Taxonomy (NCBI): domain Eukaryota; kingdom Metazoa; phylum Mollusca; class Polyplacophora; order Lepidopleurida; family Hanleyidae; genus Hanleya; species Hanleya hanleyi. The sequence goes on from JAVTVY010033570.1 coordinate 126,273, forward strand.
AAAGCTTGATAGGTTCGACTATCCCATCAATGGACGATAAAACACGCCATGCCAAGAGATTGGGGCTGTACCTACCGCTCCCGCTGAAAGATGTTCACCTGTTTACACACTAATTTCTCCATCAATAAATGGAAAATCGTGAACGTTCGACAGTTAGCACCAATTCCAAATTAGCGTGAAATGAAAATAAAAAAACCCGCAAGTCACAGGTACTTCCACGCGGAAGATAAAAATGTAGCCCACGCATATAGTATTACTTATACTGATTTTCAACTTGTAAGTATAATTCCACGAGAGGCGAAATTGATTCCACAAGTTTTCTGCGCAACGTGATAGAAAGTTAGTGTATATATGGGCTATTAGACCACACTTAGGGTTAGGGTTAGGGTTATCTATCTAACGTGATACAAAGTTAGTGTATATATGGGCTAGTAGACCACACTTAGGGTTAAGGTTAGGGTTATCTATCTAACGTGATACAAAGTTAGTGTATATATGGGCTAGTAGACCACACTTAGGGTTAGGGTTAGGGTTATCTATCTAACGTGATACAAAGTTAGTGTATATATGGGCTAGTAGACCACACTTAGGGTTAGGGTTAGGGTTGTCTATCTAACGTGATACAAAGTTAGTGTATATATGGGCTAGTAGACCACACTTAGGGTTAGGGTTAGGGTTATCTATCTAACGTGATACAAAGTTAGTGTATATATGAGCTAGTAGACCACACTTAGGGTTAGGGTTAGGGTTATCTATCTAACGTGATACAAAGTTAGTGTATATATGAGCTAGTAGACCACACTTAGGGTTAGGGTTAGGGTTATCTATCTAACGTGATACAAAGTTAGTGTATATATGGGCTAGTAGTAGACCACACTTAGGGTTAGGGTTAGGGTTATCTATCTAACGTGATACAAAGTTAGTGTATATATGAGCTAGTAGACCACACTTAGGGTTAGGGTTAGGGTTATCTATCTAACGTGATACAAAGTTAGTGTATATATGAGCTAGTAGACCAGACTTAGGGTTAGGGTTAGGGTTATCTATCTAACGTGATACAAAGTTAGTGTATATATGGGCTATAGTAGACCACACTTAGGGTTAGGGTTAGGGTTATCTATCTAACGTGATACAAAGTTAGTGTATATATGGGCTAGTAGACCACACTTAGGGTTAGGGTTAGGGTTATCTATCTAACGTGATAGAGTGTATATATATTAGGGTTAGGGTTAGGGTTATCTATCTAACGTGATACAAAGTTAGTGTATATATGAGCTAGTAGACCACACTTAGGGTTAGGGTTAGGGTTATCTATCTAACGTGTGATACAAAGTTAGTGTATATATGGAGCTAGTAGACCACACTTAGGGTTAGGGTTAGGGTTATCTATCTAACGATACAAAGTTAGTGTATATATGTAGCCTTAGGGTTAGGGTTAGCGTGATACAAAGACTCACACTTAGAGTTAGGGTTAGGGTTATCTATCTAACGTGATACAAAGTTAGTGTATATATGGGCTATAGTAGACCAGACTTAGGGTTAGGGTTAGGGTTATCTATCTAACGTGATACAAAGTTAGTGTATATATGGGCTATAGTAGACCACACTTAGGGTTAGGGTTAGGGTTATCTATCTAACGTGATACAAAGTTAGTGTATATATGGGCTATAGTAGACCACACTTAGGGTTAGGGTTAGGGTTATCTATCTAACGTGATACAAAGTTAGTGTATATATGGGCTAGTAGACCACACTTAGGGTTAGGGTTAGGGTTATCTATCTAACGTGATACAAAGTTAGTGTATATATGGGCTATACACTTAGTAGATCTATCTAACGTGATACAAAGTTAGTTATATGGGCTATAGTAGACCACACTTAGGGTTAGGGTTATCTATCTAACGTGATACAAAGTTAGTGTATATATGGGCTATAGTAGACCACACTTAGGGTTAGGGTTATCTATCTAACGTGATACAAAGTTAGTGTATATATGGGCTATAGTAGACCACACTTAGGGTTAGGGTGAGGGTTATCTATCTAACGTGATACAAAGTTAATGTATATATGGGCTAGTAGACCACACTTAGGGTTAGGGTTAGGGTTATCTATCTAACGTGATACAAAGTTAGTGTATATATGGGCTAGTAGACCACACTTAGGGTCAGGGTTAGGGTTATCTATCTAACGTGATACAAAGTTAGTGTATATATGGGCTATAGTAGGCCACACTTAGGGTTAGGGTTATCTATCTAACGTGATACAAAGTTAGTGTATATATGGGCTATAGTAGACCACACTTAGGGTTAGGGTTAGGGTTATCTATCTAACGTGATACAAAGTTAGTGTATATATGGGCTAGTAGACCACACTTAGGGTTAGGGTTAGGGTTATCTATCTAACGTGATACAAAGTTAGTGTATATATGGGCTATAGGGTGATACAAAGTTAGTGTATATATGGGCTAGTATTTATCTCTATCTAACGTGATACAAAGTTAGTGTATATATGGGCTAGTAGACCACACTTAGGGTTAGGGTTAGGGTTATCTATCTAACGTGATACAAAGTTAGTGTATATATGGGCTAGTAGACCACACTTAGGGTTAGGGTTAGGGTTATCTATCTAACGTGATACAAAGTTAGTGTATATATGGGCTATAGTAGACCACACTTAGGGTTAGGGTTAGGGTTATCTATCTAACGTGATACAAAGTTAGTGTATATATGGGCTAGTAGACCACACTTAGGGTTAGGGTTAGGGTTATCTATCTAACGTGATACAAAGTTAGTGTATATATGGGCTAGTAGACCACACTTAGGGTTAGGGTTAGGGTTATCTATCTAACGTGATACAAAGTTAGTGTATATATGGGCTAGTAGACCACACTTAGGGTTAGGGTTAGGGTTATCTATCTAACGTGATACAAAGTTAGTGTATATATGGGCTAGTAGACCACACTTCGTGATACAAAGTTAGTGTATATATGGGCTAGTAGACCACACTTCGTGATACAAAGTTAGTGTATATATGGGCTAGTAGACTTCGTTTGGACCTCTGGACTGCCAATTGTACCTCTATCGCTAAATTCTTCAAAGAAAGACGGTTGAATATTGAAAGACGGACTTGACGCTTGTATCCAGTACAGTCGGAATTTGACCATAGCACGTAGTTGATTAATTAAGATAAATGTACATTTTATCTCCAGTAAATCGTCAATTTCGGATACAAAATGTGTCGCTACAACCTATGCCTGGAATTCAACCCATTTATCTCTGACATTGATACACGATCAAAATAAATGAAGAATCGTTTGCCTCTCATCTGGTAATTCATGCAGCTATCCGATTCTTCCATTTCCCCATTTGTTCAATAGCCTATTAGTAATCAGATAGTTATGTGTAATTTGAAATTGAAAATATTTTTCGTTGGTCACTAAAAGCGGATTCATCAACAACTTCGAGATTCTGTGAGATTCAGCTTCCCATATAATTTCACTATGGCGAGAGATTTATTGGATTCATTTAACCCTATCGGGCCTGGGCTTTTTGGGACGTATCCTGGCCTTGGGGGCCGAAATGCCCCCCCCCTAATTATTTTTCTTACTCCTTGAGATAGGGTGCTGAAACTTACCACACCATACCCTTGGGTCAAGCTCTACCAGAAAATGTAAAAAAAATCCAAGATGGCCTCTTCGATGACGTCACAGTAACGTCATTTTCAGAAACGGATTTTTTTTTGTGACTTTTTCGGTCAGATTTTCCGAATTTTTTATTTATGCAATTTCTCCGGAAAAACTGTATGATAAATTAGTAAATATTAATGTGATGTGAAATAAAATAATTTTTGTCCACTTTTCATCGCGGAAAAGCCGAAATTTTGAAGAAATATGACCAAAAAAAATTCACTTTTCTGGTACCCCACGTGGTCGCCATCTTGAATTTACCCATGATCCTCTGCTCGGGGGTCATGCAAATAGGTTCGAAATGATCCCAATATGGTAAACTATAAAATCACGGAGTTTCGCTCTCCATTTTTGTCGTTTCGGAGATAGCGCAGAAAGTTTGGTAGGGGGGAAGGGGGCATTTTGTCCCCCAGGCCAGATATTGGTATATAAATTTGGAACATTTTCCTTGATAATTTACATAATGGAGGCTTCATGCTCTTCTATCATAAAGTCATTGGGTGTATTATGGTTAGCGGATTTTAATTATGATGTTCTATGGCTCACTTTGAAAATAGAAAGAAAAAGTCTGAATTCTGAATTCAGATAAACTAGGTTCCTTAATACTCTGCCATCGCATGCATACCAAGTTAAAATATTAAATATATTTTGAGATTATCTGCAACCCAACAGTTCTCAGATCCCAGATTCGGGAGGGAAGATAAGATAGATATAGTAATAATACACAGCCTTGGCAGCCCAGCAATAAATCCAACATGCATATATGAACAAGATCACATAACAACATTAATAAACCAACTGTGTATAGTACAGGGAAACGGATATTCACTATAATCTTAGGGTTCGCTCTTAGACTTGTTTCTCAGTACCATTTATATTTGAGAAGACTTACTCAAACTTTTGAAATACGGACAAATGTTGTAAAATATAGCAGTGAACGGTGTCCTCTGTTTATGGTATTTCGGACAATTCAAAATGAAATAATATTCATCTTCAACGATCTGACGATTACACTGTTTACAATATCGTTCTTGCCTATCTACAGCTTCGTAATTATAAAATTCTTCACTCCGTTTAGCCCATTTATTGTTCGCATGATTAATACAGGATGAAATGTGAATCCTGTTTTGACCATCATGTTTACAACAAATTATTGTTTTTTTCTTATCAGGTCCTCTTCCCCAGATAAAATCATACGGAGCATTATGATATATATATATATCGGTCTGAAATTAAGCAGAGAAGTGATGAGTAAGATGCGGTAAAGGGGAAGTTTTAGTGACCGTCATTTCTTCAATTGGAGTCAAATCCTCTTGCTCTATCTTAACAAAACCCATTAAGGCATCGAACTTTGGCAAGTAATTTATAACTGGTATCTCTTCAAGGTATGATCTGAAATATATTCCCAACAATTCCAACCCGCCTTGATACCATATTTTTGCAATCTTATCTGTTTTGCTTCCAATCTGTTGGATAATGGATTTTCAATACTAATATTAAGAAGAGAATAGCTCGTGGCTATTCTAGAACACCCATAGTTCAACTTTATTTCGCCCCCTTTGAGCTAGGGGGCTGAAACTCGCCACACTATACACACTGGTCTATTAGTTTCTGCAATAATGTTTTGTGACGTTGATTAACATCGTCACATTTAACACAGGATCTAGCAAATACTACTAGGCGAGATTTGTATACTCCATATGCAGGTCCCGCTGGAATAGTGCTGTCGGGAAAGGGATATTTTACGATGTCGAAATTGTGATCATCTCTTTCATCGTAAAGTTGACCAGAGAGAAATCCCGCTACATTTTTATAGAAATATGGTTTAAATATGATGCGCCGTTAGTGCTATCTGTAGTTTCCTTCAAATCCAGTGAAGATGGATATATATCCTTCAATGCGTCATTTGTATAGCGATTATTCGCGGCGAGAAAATCGCCTATATAGCGCTTGATGAATGGGACGGGACGGGCTTTCAATTTGGTATGATTGTTTTTTAAAACAGTCGTATTCCTAAGACAACAGACATATGCCAACCAACCGGGTGCACAAGTAGTAACCAATGCTGCTGTTGCAATGTTGACTTTCGGTGATGTAGTTTTTCGAGGTAAAATTACAAGTCAAATATAGATTTGACTATATTACGTTAAGCTAGGCTCTCTAAAAGGAGACATATTTTCTAAACGCGAAATAATGTTAAAAGAAAATCCAATGCTGTTAGCTCACCTCTTGAAGGATCAGAGCTATCCTGGTTAAATCCACGCTATAGGTGTGTATGTTTATTGACCAAAATCATATTGAAAAACACTGCCATTGACATATTTTCAAATTAAAATAATATGGTAATATCTAATGAATCGTTAAAGCTACCATTTCTATATTTACGTCAAAGATGCAAATCTGCTCATTGATCACAATCATATTCCGTTGAGTGACCTGTAACTGTAACTAATAAGTCAAAGTTTGGGGGCATGGTTAGTCCAGTGGTTATCATCTCGGACTCTCACCAATGCGGCCCGGGTTCGATTCCGCATGGCATCGACTCGGTCGTATGTGAGATTGGGTTTCCGGTCCCAGGCCGTGCTCGTGGGTTTCCCTCCGGGTACTCTGGCTTTCCTCCCACACCGCAAAACCAGATTGTGAGATATGTTTCTGTGTATGAATGTGCTCGGCCCAGTGGAAGATTGGCTCATAGCCAAACTGGCTACCGAGGGTAAAAGAAAGATTATTATTATTATTATAAAGTAAGTTTGTCACCATTGATGGTATCACAATATGTCCCAAATTATCGGAATCCAAAACATATTCAACTAACAATGAAAAAATAGACTATTGAATTTGAAGATGATCATTCTTGAAATACTGCAGGAATGCTCAATGCTGTTAACACAATCGTGTACTATTATTGCCAGTCTTTCCATGCTTACTGCATTTTCAGACGGTTACACCAGCAGACGCCCTCGATGCTCATCCATTAACATCAGAATAGTGATTTATTTGAGCTGATCTGTCATCACAGCTCCCGAGCTAGCGTATCTAATTCCGCTAAAACCGGGGCTAAGGGCTGTGTGCTCACTTCATAGTTTTCACATGAACAACTTCAAAAATATTGCGGCTGAGATACCAAGGCTACGTCTGAGAATCTGAGAATCCTCTGTATTCTAGTCTAAATGTAAGGTGCAGAGCGAGGCTTTCCTTCGTCGTCAATTTTTCGTACCTCTTACATATCTCGCCAATTTACGGCCAGGCCAGATTTACATTGCAACTGGTTAATAAACAGAATTAACCTTATCATGCATGAGGGAACTTAAATCATTTTTTCTATAGTACAAATGGGATTTATACACGTATATCAATGAATGAAGTATGGCTGAACTTCCCTAATTTAAATCACACATGGATATGAATACTCCACAGCATTATTGTCTTTGTATCGGTTTTCCTTGTAGTCTTTTAGTCCTTTTTACTCATCAGTTTCTGTTATCTTCAGTCTCCTGTATTTTTTCTTCTGTAAATGACAATAAATGATTTCTTTAAAACATGAAAAGGAGGCGGTTGTCATACCTTGGAGAACGGCGACTGTAAGTTCTGCATTGTTTGGCCATAGTCGAGATTCGACTGCTGTCTTTTGGGCTGATTGTCACTCCAACTATATATTATTTCGCCGAGATTCAAGACAAAGAAATAGTCAAACCATTGCCTTTGATCTTTATCGCCATTGATTCAGTCTCTCATGTCTTATTCCAGTTTCCTCTCCAGACGAACACCTATCCAGAGCACATCAGAATGTTACTACTTGAATCCTCTAATTGGTTAGGTATACGACTTGGAGCCCAGACGTATCCGAGTGAAATTATTCAGTTGCTGGGGAATGCCTTGATACTTAGACGAAATTTTGCCCAGCTTTCATATCTCCCCAAGAGATTCTGTAACATTGTGAACCGGTGTGTTTGCTGCCCATTACAATGTGTGATATAGAACTTATGGGGTTGATCTGCAGGTGCACTGCAGAGATTCCTATGTTTGACTGGGAATAGACGGGCTAACTTTTCGGTCAACAATGGTCGTAAATGTTCAAACCAAATCGGTTATATCTATATACTTTCTGAAAGTGCATGATTATACTATTATTTCAAGGATGGTTTCTCGTGATACATGAAGAACTTGGTATCCCTTTAGATATAGTTTATTATTACAGGATTTAGTTTCTGGTGCTATAATCACAACAGTTGTACGATTCCCCCTGGATTCCAATAGTACTTCGTGAGCTGATTTCTTACAATGACGCAGAGTATATTGCTTGGTCACATTTTCATCAGATGTTGGAGTAAGTGTTTCTGTGAGTTACAATTCTTCCGATTTCGTAGCATTCGTTTGGGTGGTCTATTTGACATGATCTAAAATATCAGTTCTCATGTAACCCTGAGTCTATATGTAATACTGACGCATTCGTGAAGGTCACATGAAGATACATACAACCCGTCTTTCTTGAGAAGCAGGTTCCACTGGATTGAACATTTATTCGATCTTGCTTTAGGTTTTCGAGCAACTCGTCCTCGACCAATATTCAAAAGTATCCAAATGTGTCTCTGTTGGCTTGTATACAGTACATTTCCGACTGGGAAATTGAAACAACCCATTTATTCTGTCAACATCTAAAGTTCGTGTATGAATGTAGGACGCCTCTAATATGTTCAAAAGTATTCACCTTATAGAATTGAATGATCCGATTGCAGGCGAACTGCGTGGAAGTGTATTCTTCGAATAGATTTACGTAGCATGGCATCCAAGTGGTATACGACTAATGGTCATCGCTAAACCAGGCGACTGAACATGGCTACTTAAAGTATGACGATCATTGATTATTCTCGACAACAGTAATTGTATCCATCGTCTGTGCACTTTGGCGCCAAAATATTGTTGCCATATACAGAGATATTGTTATTTCAACGCACAGAATAGGAAGAGTCATACGTTTTGGTAACGACTTTGAATAGGACCATCATGTAGCCTTACCCAGTCTCATTGAACGCTGTGGTCGCGTTATGTCTGAAGCACAGCCGGGACTCATTCACACTGTGATCGGGTTATGTCGGAAGCTTATAGCTGTGACCTATATCATTGAACACTGATCGCGTTATGTCTGAAGTACAACCGCGTCCCAGTATCATTGAACGCTGTGGTCGCGTTATGTCTGAAGTACAGCCGCGTCCCAGTACCATTGAACGCTGTGGTCGCGTTTCGTCTGAAGCACAGCTGGGACCCAGTATCATTGAACACTGTGATAGCGCATCTGAAGCATAGTTGGGACGAGTTAACTATTGCTTATACATTATACGTATACATGTCTGATATATAACATGGCAGTGTGACCAACGAAGTAGGGTAGGCATCAGGACTCCGATGCGCACTGAACTCTTGGAAACCCCCGCCCCAAGTTGATATCCTGCCTATATTAAGATGGGCAGAGCCCAAGTCAGAATCACCAGTGATTTTCATCAAAAATCACCATAAATTTTCAACAAAAGTAGGTCAGCTCAGAACTTGCTGGTACCAGTCCCCTAATGCACCTTCATGCAAACAATCAAGGTTCTGATGTCAACGGTTCTCCTTATTTTGCCGACGAAAAGATTCGGATGGACTTCGTAGGAACAAAACGATCTTACAGGTTAGTAGGAAGTAATTAGTTTCTCTATTCCTCGTAATGTTCAATGATATAATTTCAATAAAATAACTATACTTTACTGAAATCAGATCAGTAATTCCCGGACATTGTTTCATCGCAATATGTCATTTATCACTAAGAAGATATGAAAACATGGTGTTATCCAGTCCCAATTTCAATGAAACAAGGCCGACCGGGGTGCCCGATTTTACTAGTTTCGCGTTGAAGATAATACTGAAATCCAACTGACCCCCAATATTGCCAGTGCGCATTAATTACGCAGAGAAATTGCGTTAAATTTACCGACAATACTTTAGGCTCAATCGTCGATATGCAATCACCAGCACTTTATCTGAATATCAACCAATCGTCGGGCTAGCCCCTCTCATAGTCCAATACATTTGATACAATGTCCGACAGGCTGAATCAGTGGATTAGTATGTTTTACCTACATATCGAGATGCAAAACACCAGCATTATCGTATTGATCTGCAGGTATATTAAATGAAAAATGATTTGTAAACATGAGCAGTGTGACTAACGTCACAGGACCTACGAAGTAGAGTAGGCATTAGGACTTGGAACGCGAACTGAACTCTTGGAAATCCCCGCCCCCAGTTAGAATCCTGCCTATATTAAGATGGGCACCGCCCAAGTCAGAATCGCCAGTGATTTTCATCAAAAATCACCAGAAATTTTCATCAAAAGTAGGTCAGCTCAAGACTTGTTGGTAACAATCTCCTAATGCGCCTTCATTCCAAAAATAAATAACGATCGCCGATTTAATTTCACAATTTGTTAACTAAAGGAAACAGATTGAATAATAAAAAAGTTCAGTAGATTTCAAGCTTTACGTGTGAAAATATATCGATCTCTTTAATGGTTTTCAGTGCCCTTGTCCAGGATCAAAACAACTTTTGAATCGCATTATTTTCCCAACAATACAACAAATTTTTATATATAGTACTATAGTAGAAATGTAGCATTTATGTAGTTTACGGTAATTCAACTCCAGACCAACACCGTCTCTGCACAAGATAATGATTTCATGCCATTCTCCTGAGCATAACCGGTACAAAGACGAATAAATAGCGTCTACTTACTTTATCTAGTTAAATTCTACCCGAAGAAAATAAATTAAGACCCTTTAAACATGCCATCATGGCTTTGTTTCACCCTCAGTAAACTTTTATCGTACTCACGCAGACTAATCTGAAGGATGATGCCATATCTTTCTTCTGCTGTGTCATTTAATTGGTTGATGTAGTAAATTTCACCACCAGTGCGTAACTGTAACTTGACCTGAATTTGACGCCTGATGTTGTCTGTGAGGAAATGTTTCAAGGATGTGAAATAGGATACACGTTAAAGTCCACAGTTTTCATATATCTAGATAACAATATACTGAATTGTGTGTAGGCTGGCAAGTTGGTAATAGCAGTGTAGAAAAAGGCACTAACAAATGATGGAAAATTAGCATTTCCTATTTCATTATCCCATCACGTTTTGTACTGTGTTATATATACAGTGAAACATACAGCCAAGGGTTCCCGATGGGCATGACAGTGCACTCGCTGAGCTATCAATAAATAATAAAAAAAATAATTATAAATCAAATTTTCAGCAGAATTCGATCAGCTCAGAACTTGTTGGTAACAATGCCCTAATGCACGTTCGTGCCAAAAATCAAGGTTCTAATGTCAATGGTTCTCCTTATTTTGCCGACGAAAGGACTCGGATGGACTGACTGACTGACTCACTCACTCATTACCGGACAATTTGCGATCTGTAGCCTACTTCGTAGGAATATATCTCATATTGGTAGAAATACACATAAAGACGTATACCAGGCATGGAAACTACGTTGAATGCATCACTGGCCACAAATCTGTTCCATGCATATACCGGCAGATCAATTTTGAACGCCTGTGATAAACAAAAAGGGGGAAAAAAACAACAACAGGCCAGTCATGTTGTGTGACTCTATTTTAGTCGACGGTTACTAAGTGAATACAACCAATGACAACCCAGATGAATATATTTGCGTCTTTCTTGATTGGCTTTATTTATAATTCATGTCGCGTTCTGCCTATCTCCTGACCATAATAAACTATTGCGTGTACCCACTTACCATAACCCGAGAAATTGATCAGGTTTATAGACTAGGATAAACAGACTTTTTCGTCGTGTTTCAATAATATTGTTGAAGAGATAAGCTTACTGATAAAACGTACATCAGGCTTATACATCTATGCACCATAAGGATTTGACCGATGACGTGAATAACTTAACCAAATTCGCCTCTGGGATTGATACACTCCCGTGCCATAATAAAGTTCACAAAATGGCACACGGACAGTGCCAGAAAAATATCACATATCTTTGGGAGCTCAAAAACTCATGACCAATTTTATCGAAGGAAAAATATTCGAATGTGAGTTATACAGTTTGTGTGGGTAATATATTTCGTTTTGAAAGCACTGTTTAATGTAAACATCGATGTGTCGTCTGCTTTCGAGCAGGTGTCATCTTGGCAAGGACTTCTCAGTCCGTACAAGCGATGCACGATTGCAACTCTTTGAAAAATATTATAGATGAACCAAAAAAGGTGAAAGCTGACCAGAGAGATTAGAGATTATGGTTGCCAAATTTTGATTTTTTTTTGGTTAACCGAATAAATCAAATCTTAGTATGAGTTTACGGCTCAAATTTGACAGTCAGAAATGCGGCATAAGAGACACAGGAACAAATATCCGAGTCGAGTTATTTTCAAAATAATGGCTTCTATTGAACCAATTCATACAAAATTTACAGTATTGGAAAGCTGAAAGAATTGTCTTCAAATTGATATGAGGATGCAGACCCTTGGAAACTAATTGTGCTTTATAAGCAAATCCATAGTAATTTCAAAGAACTTTTTCATGATTGAAACAGTCCAAGAATATGAAAGGTTCTCAGTATGGGCTATTTAACTGATTAATTTTCATTATTTGATCAGGTCAGTCACAAGACATCAACATAAAACAATATATGTAGAAAGTTCTAGAAATTTAAAATTTACAAGATTTTATCAGAGACTTTGTAAAGACCAAAATATTCACATTGCGTTGAAATATAGACCCCTTACCATTCAGAAGCAACTAAAACTCTTCAATCATGATTTTCGCTCACAATGTGTATATCAATTGAGAGTCAACGTGTCATTTGTTCACTTTCCATGATTTTGGAGGACCTAATTTCAGTGGTTCAATCTAACACAGCCTGCAACTTAGCATGACAATAATACTCTGCTGCCAACGTCAGCCATTTTGTGAACTTTAGTATGGCACGTGAGTGTAGCAAGCGTCAGATCCGACATTCAATATCCAGCCATCGTCCATAGAACATTTCCGCGTCAATAATCAAAATCTGTATGTAGTCTGATTAGTTTGTCATTATGTGACGTTACTAACTTATCATTCAGACTCGGTGTAGCTCTCGATCATTTGAAACTGGCTAAAGTGGCACCCTTTACAATAATGGAGAGAACCCCCTATTTGCGATCTGTAGACTAATTTCTGTTTTCTCGTGTTTCAGTAAATTATCGAAACACTGATAGTCAGTAGAATGTTTACTCACTTGACAAACACTGATAGTCAGTAGAATGTTTACTCACTTGACAAACACTGATAGTCAGTAGAATGTTTACTCACTTGACAAACACTGATAGTCAGTAGAATGTTTACTCACTTGACAAACCCTGATAGTCAGTAGAATGTTTACTCACTTGACAAACACTGATAGTCAGTAGAATGTTTACTCACTTGACAAACACTGGTAGTCAGTAAAATGTTTACTCACTTGACAAACTACAGTTATTTGATGCAATCAGTAGGGTTTTCTAGCATTCCACATTTTAGCTGTCTTAAAAATTAGTGGCTGCGAGAAAGGTAAAGAAATTCAGTATTAGTACCGTTTTTAGATTTGTCCAAAGTCTTTGACACCATCAACCACGATATCATTTTGTATAAACTGGATCAGCACTGGTTCCCGGAAATGACTGGCTCAGAAGTTATATTTCATCTCGCATCCAATGCACTAAATATAATAATACTATATCAACATTCAAATGATTATGATGTGGACTTTCGCAGGGTTCTATTTTGGGTCCAATATTTTGTTCTTACTTATATAAATGACACAATAAAAGCTAGCCATGTTAAAGAAATTATTCCTTTTGCAGATGATAGATCGGTTATTGTCTCGTGAAATCAATAACTTGTACAATTGGTTTTCAAGAACCAAACGTTCGTTGAATATCAGGTTCATTAAATCCATGTCTGTAAATCATACTACGAGATGTCTATTCCCCAACTAGCCGAAACTATTTAAATCTGTAAATGACATTGACCAGGCTGACCAATTTAAATTCCTTCAAGGATATGCTAAACTGGTTGAAGCCAATTGGAGAGTTCAGAAAAACTGAATGGGACTATCGGAATATTATACCATATTAAAGTCTCAACAGAAAAAAAACAACACTCAGCAGAAAAAATACATGCTCTAATATTTCTGTACCTGTCATATTGTAAAATTGGCTGGGTTAATACGCACATTACACTTCTTAAATCATCAGTATACAGGAAATGGCTATAATGTTAACTATATTCTCGTCTAAGTTCGAAAATACAGCACTTGTATTTCTCAATTTGAACATTTTTGTCTACGAAACAATTAAAGGATATATTTACTCTTTGTTGATACATTCTGTAAAATTTACAAAATTATCCCACGTGTACCGGAACCCAAATACGCAATCAAATTTTAATTTATATCGACACATTTTTTCTTCAGACCTATCATTTTATAGTTAAGCAAAGGTTCTCGAACAATTTATCCTTCCAACCAACTCATATCTTTTACCTGTATTTCCTTCTTCAAATGTCATTTAAAATCATACTTACTGAATGGAACAACCGATTTCTAAATTCATTTTAAACAGTGCGTGTCTTTAGCAGTTAGTGAAAGTCATTTTACATTTGATATACTTTTTTTACATTTTATCCGCCACTATTACATATCAGTATAATTTGATATCATTTTGGGATAAAACAAGCTCATTTGAGTTTTTATTCCGTCAATGTGCACTTGTGCATTTGCCTATGCTACGCTCTGGTGAACTAAAATTCAAATCAAATGATTTCGATCATGATTGATTTCATGGACGACAGTTGGTTACAGTGTGTCTGATCTTGTGTCTCATCTGTTTGATCTGTACTCATTATATCTCATAAGCTGAATCCAATCGTTTATTACATCAGGCGATAATCTTTGGATATGTGGGCTGGCTATGCTCCACTGTCCCGACTTTACATTTTTCAACCGGGTTTATTTTCATTATTCCCATTCCTATTTTGGTCATTCTAAACGTTTATTAGGATAATTAGGACAGGAGCATTTCATGAGGCTATTTTGTCAAGTTGTGGTTTGCCCCGGTTTTCAGTCCTAGATATACTAGTCGTGGTTAATATAGCCCATGTTGTCAGACACGGCATCTACGATATCCGCATCAACGGCCACAAGCAGAATCCACGCACGCATATATCGACAAGTCCCCAGATTAATTATGTAGGTCTGGGACAAAAAATGACAAACAGTTCTGGCATGATAGTCGACTAGCTTTTAGCTGGCGGTTACCTGGAGACCGCAATCAATGACAGTCCATATATATATTATTAGATCTTTTCTTGCTCGGCTGTATCGAATTATTTTTCACGTT
>JAVTVY010033571.1:0-14290 GCA_036873755.1 Hanleya hanleyi
CTACGGCTTTGTAGAATGTGATTTGCATGTTCCCGATACTCTCAAGCCCCTTTTCGCCCAGTGCCCACCCATCTTTAAGAACACGCTGGTGGGTCGGGATGATATTGGAGACACCATGGGGGCCTATGCGAAGCAACACGAGTGTTTGCCTCGACCTCGACGGATGTTGATTGGTAGTATGTGGGCCGAGAAAATCTTGCTGGGCACGCCCTTACTGTAGTGGTACATGAGCCACGGTTTGGAAATTACCAAAATATACCAAGTGATACAGTACGTACCCGACGCCTGTTTTGCGGAGAATGCCGAGATCGTGACGTCGGCCCGTCGTCAAGGTGACCAAGACCCAAGTAAGGCCATCATCGGTCAATGTTGGAAATTGACGGGCAATGGTTACTACGGAAAAACAGTCACGAATCAGGATAAGCACGTGAACGTGAAGATTTGTACACCCAAACAAGCCCGCAAAAAAGTGAATTCTCCTCTGTTTCGCTCCGTGGAGGTCATCGATGACGACACGTATGAAGTCAGTTCAGCCAAGAAGACTATCCGTTACAACCTACCCCTGCAGATTGGATGTATGGTATACCATGTGGCCAAGCTGAGGATGCTGCAGTTTCTCTATGATTTCATGGGTGTGTATTTTAATGCATCAGACTGGCAACTCATGGAGATGGATACGGACTCGGCCTACATGGCCGTCTCTAATGCAGATTGGGAGTCCCTGGTGAAACCGGAGTTACGGGCAGAGTATGAAGCGGAATGGGACCAGTGGTTACCTACACGTGACCAATACCAGTACGATAAGCGTACGCCGGGCCTCTTCAAGCTGGAGTGGAGTGGAGATGCTATGATTGCAAGACGTATTACTGTTACGGGGGAGACGAAAATAAGTTTAGCTGCAAAGGGGTGAACCGGCGCGATCCCAACATCGACAAAGCCTTGTACTTGAACGTACTGCAAAGCCAGGCCAGTGCGAGTGGAACTAACCGCGGATTTCGGGTAGTGGACCACCAGATGCGGACGTACATCCAGCAACGAGACGCCTTTACTTTCTTTTACCCGAAACGGAAAGTACTGGCCGATGGTGTGAGCACCACATACTTGGACTGGTGAAAAAATGTCGAACACACACTATATGACTGTTGATACACCAGTTAAAAACTGTAAAAGTCAGGATGGCAGAGTGGTCTAAGGCACCGGTATTAAGTGCTGGTCGGCGAAATGCCGGACGTAGGTTCGAATCCTACTCCTGACAGAACTTTTTTGTACCACTTGTATATACCACTACTATTCTATTGTACATACCACCTGTATTCTATTTGTACATATTCTATACATTCTTGTTGACTTAAATAAAAAAAGTCAAAAAACCATCATTTTTGTGTTTTTTCATATGTGAAAGTCCGTGATGACTCGTGTCTATTAAAAAACCCTAGTCCGTAGCCGTACACATCTCTCTATCCGTACCCGTGTACGTTATAGTTTTTATTCCACCCTCACCCTTCGTGAAAGTCCGTGATGATTCGGGCTGTAATGTTATCAATACACGCAATCATTTAACCTGAGAATTGACACTAGGTGAATTTTCGTGAAAATATGTGGATTGTAAGTTAACCCAGGAAGGGTGGTCGCGCGGACCTCGGTGTAGGCACCTTGTAGACCACCAATCAGCATCGACTCTAATGTTATCAATACACACAATCATTTAACATAGGAATTGACCAGTGTGAATTTGGTGCAAAATGAAGGATTGTAAATTAACCCAGATGACACCCAGGAATGGCGCCAATACAGTGGTGTACATGGTCCAAAGACTCTTTTCAGGGCCAACCGTAATGTTATCTCAATACATGCAATCATTTAACGTAGGAATTGACACTAGGTGAATTTTCGTGCAAAATATGTGGATTGTAAGTTAACCCAGGAAGGGTGGTCGCGCGGACCTCGGTGTAGGCACCTTGTAGACCACCAATCATTTAACATAGGAATTGACCAGTGTGAATTTGGTGCAAAACGAAGAGATTCTGACGACATCCAGGAATGGCGCCAATACAGTGCTGTACATGTTCCAAAGACCCTTTTCAGGGCCAACCGTAATGTTATCTCAATACACGCAATCATTTAACCTAGGAATTGACTAGTGTGAATTTGGTGCAAAATGAAGGGATTCTGAAGACATCCAGGAATGGCGCCAATACAGTGGTGTACATGTTCCAAAGACCCTTTTCAGGGCCAACCGTAATGTTGTAATCAGCATCGACTCTAATGTTATCAATACACGCAATCATTTAACATGGGAATTGGCCAGTGCGAATTTTGGTGCAAAATGAAGGATTGTAAATTAACCCAGGAAGGGTTGGGGTCCACTATATTGACCAATCAGCAGACCCGAATAAGAGCCAATCCGCTGTCTATAAAAAGAGCCAATCCGCTATCGCTAAAAAGAACCAATGAAGCCAGCATCACCCCATTGAAACAGCCAATGAAAATATACTGTATTTCAGTATAAAGCCAGCGGGAGCGTGGTCAGCGCCATTCCATTCACCTTTCACAGACCAACAACTCGTATACATATTGAAGAAGATGAACAACCGCGTAGCGAAGATGTCAACGACAGGGGCTTCGGGAAGAATGATGGAAATACAGCTGGAGATTGCCCGGCGACAGAAGAAGGCGATGGTGAAGGCTGTCAAGGATTTTTGGCTGGAAGAGATTAGAGGATGGTGCCGGCACATCGACAACAATAACGTCAATCCGGGGGCAGCCCAGAATCTCTGTGCGCTCATCGTGCTGGCCAGGACGGTCAGTGATGAGGCCTGGCTAACACATTTGAAGACCACAATGGAGGAATTGCACCCACCACCACCACCACAACAACAACAAGAGCCAGAATTCGTGGACATCGGGGAAATTCCACCCGCCAATTTCCTCCAAGAGATGCCCATTTCTGACCACGATGAGGCACAACACCGGTACACATTACAGCCGTACCGGTACTTTTCCGTCAGCGATTTTACGGAGTAGACAGGCAAACTCCTCCTGAATAAAACAGGGTAAACAAATTGACTTCAACGGCCCTTTTCAGGGCCAACCAATTACTCCGAAAGGGGGAACTTCTAACTTGGCACATTCAATTCAAAACAGGTCATACATCATGTCCTCTATATTCTATAGTATTACCAATGTCCAACTCCAAAAAACAGTCCCTGCTCCCACCTCAACGGCCCTTTTCAGGGCCAACCCCTATCCCTTCCAACACACAGGGTTTTTTTTCTCAGTGATTTAGGGCCAACCAAGCAAAAATTTGGTGCAAAATATGTGGATTGTGAGTTAACCCAGGAAGGGTGGTCGCGCGGACCTCGGCGTAGACACCTTGTAGACCACCAATCAGCATCGACTCTAATGTTATCTCAATACACGCAATCATTTAACCTAGGAATTGGCCAGTGCGAATTTTGGTGCAAAATGAAGAGATTCTGACGACACCCAGGAATGGCGCCAATACAGTGGTGTACATGGTCCAAAGACCCTTTTCAGGGCCAATCGTAATGTTATCTCAATACACGTAATCATTTAACCTAGGAATTGACTTGTGTGAATTTGGTGCAAAATGAAGGGATTCTGACGACACCCAGGAATGGCGCCAATACAGTGGTGTACATGTTCCAAAGACCCTTTTCAGGGACAACCGTAATGTTATCTCAATACATGCAATCATTTAACGTAGGAACTGACACTAGGTGAATTTTCGTGCAAAATATGTGGATTGTAAGTTAACCCAGGAAGGGTGGTCGCGCGGACCTCGGCGTAGACACCTTGTAGGCCACCAATCAGCATCGACTCTAATGTTATCAATACACGCAATCATTTAACATGGGAATTGGCCAGGAATGGCGCCAATACAGTGCTGCACATGTTCCAAAGACCCTTTTCAGGGCCAACCGTAATGTTATCTCAATACATGCAATCATTTGACGTAGGAATTGATACTAGGTGAAATATGTGGATTGTAAGTTAACCCAGGAAGGGTGGTCGCGCAGACCTCGGCGTAGGCACCTTGTAGGCCACCAATCAGCGACGGGCATTATTTGGTTTACCGTACATTGATACTAATACCTGGGCGCTGTTAGTAGGAAGTTTTTCCATTGACTCAGTGTAATTTACCTATTGTTACCTAGGTGTGTGTATGTGCATGTGCAGGACTTGGTGTTATATTTGTGCTTTCAGTTAGAAGTTCTTTCGAAAACATGGGTTGGCCCTGAAAAGGGCCTTTGTAAAGTGTTACGACACTTTTACGAGCGGTAGATTCTCTTCACCCCGGACACCTGCTTCCTACACACGGGACACTTGATCTTTAAATGCTGTTGGTTCGTTTCAGTACAGTGGCACACGTCTCCTATACAGGTTATGGTCACCCAGCAGTCTTCACATAGGCATAAATGCCCGCACGGAAATAGGGCGTACAGGCTTTCCTCGTTGGTACACACGCTACAGTTTGATTTACTTTCTTCCTTATCTAGGTCTTGTTGTAGTTTAAACTTCACAGCGACCGCGTGATCCATGTCTTCCTGCATTTCAATAATGCGCGCGTTCAGGCGGGTTACCTCGGTCCAAGAGCATGGTGGTGGTAAAGAGCATGGTAGTGGTGGTGTTGTTGTTGGTGTTGTTGTTTCGGTAGCCATTGTATTTGCTGTGTTTAACCACTCTAGGTCGGGCAGTTCTTCATCATCCGTAGGTACATCCTCATCTTCTTCCATTGCCAACCTCCTGACCTCTTCGTCCTGTTCTTGACTTTGCCGTCTCAGCGTAGTATCGGCAATATTGTGTATCCGTTCCAAGCTTGTAATTATTGTGATACCATCGCCATGTTCTTCACTCGTAATCACCTCTCTATGTTCTCTAGGATCGTTGAATAACATTCGTCTTGTACCCATGATTGTAGTTGTCAATGAATACACCCACCCCTAAAAATTAGACCCTTTTATACGTTTTTCTATCCAACATGGCCGCCTAAAAACATTCGAAAATGGCCGCCGTGTTCGAAAATGGCCGCCAAAACGTTCGAAAATGGCCGCCACGTTCGAAAATGGCCGCCTGTCAATCAAAAACATTCGAAAATGGCCGCCGTGTTCGAAAATGGCCGCCACGTTCGAAAATGGCCGCCTAAAAACATTCGAAAATGGCCGCCACGTTCGAAAATGGCCGCCACGTTCGAAAATGGCCGCCGCGTTCGAAAATGGCCGCCTGTCAATCACACCCCTTTTAAAACATGGCGGATTAACCGCCATGTTAACCTTAGCCGCCATGTTAGAGCCATGCATAGCTGTACTCGCATTTGCCTGCACACTGTATAGCGCTGTGTTACCGTAGCCGGTGTAATACGATAAAAATTCCTACTTTTTCTTTTCGATAAACGTGCTGCAATTTTCAGGGTCACATTATAAAATACCTGATGTATTTTTACGGAGGAAAACCGATTTATTTCAAGTGTACTGCGTTTTCCATACTACCCTACTCAACGTTACGGGTCTAAAAATCGATAAAAGGATTAAAAATAGCGGGTTCGCTTGCCGCTAGCCTTCTGAAATTTTCAATGCTGCACGATGAGTTCCCCTAATTCAAGTTGAAATAAATTTTATACGTCCACTCGCATTTATTGCAAAATCACATCGGTTTAAAGTTGCAAAACAAACACAAACAAATTTCTGCCTTGGCCAGCGCAAAGATATGATATAAAGATTACGCTCACGTCCGCGCGTTACACTATAAATAGCGCGCAGTATTTAGTGATTCATTCACAATTATGCCAGTCTGTACGAGACGTGGAGAAGCTTTTCATTTTACCAGTGCAAATTCACCAGCTTATTACACCGTTTTTGACCCGCCTGAGTCCACAGTCATGGAGTCATCCCTGGCTGAAGCTCAAACCATGGATATTGAGGATATTGACAACCTGTTACAAGAGTTCATGATAGATGATCAACTACAACCGCTAGAGAACATCGATATGGTAGGCCTACATGATGAGCCATGGCTGGATGATATTATACAAGACCTATTTAAAGATGAAGAACAACCACAGGGCGGCGATAATGAAGACCACCCTGGAGCACAAGTCACACCGGATGTTACGGCACTGGAATATCAACGATTTGACCAAATTGACGCCGTGCTAGAAGATATCTACAAACAACAACATCAAACCCAAGCCCAAGACCAAGAAACAGAAAGGAGAAAAGAAGAAGAGATGGGTATTTTACAGCCACAAGCAACAGAAAATGTGCAACAAGACCAAGAAAATAGAAAAAAGAACAAGAAATGGAAGGTTTACAGCAGCAGCAGCAGGAAGATATCGTGTACTACACTGCTGTCATAACAAGAAGGCTGGCGCCAGACACAGAATGCAAAGCAGCACAATATTTACGCTGCGTGGAATGTTGTAATAACTACGCCAAATACGCCATTTTTCCCTGTGGCCATCAAGCCTTGTGTATAGGCTGTATACACCGACATGCCCGAATAACAGAGCCTACGCGTGATATCATCCCCATAGTGTGTAAACTCGTAGCGTTGAAATGCCCGGTGTGTAGTGTGAGACGAGAGGGCCACCCGACCTGGTCCCAACCATGTAACCCCTTACATGTTCCAAAGGCCCTTTTCAGGGCCAACCCATGTTTTCGAAAGAGAACTTCTAACTCAAAGCACAACACCAGCTCCCATCACCACACTCAATGAACACTAACACTCATTTTTGAATTTTCTACTATTTTTATTAACACAATAGAATGAATGTGTTCACCACAGTAAAACTCTGGGTATTGAATTTTTTAATACAATTATACGCTATGAAGGCACTTCAACGCGCATAGAATGAACATAGAGAATGAACATAGAGAATGAACATAGCATGTAGGAATACGATAATATCTGAATGTTTTCAATGCAACAAGACTTGAAAATGTTCAATATTTATACAAAAAGATTAACACAATAGAATGAACGTCTTCACCACAGTAAAACTCTGGGTATTGAATTTTAATACAATTATACGCTATGAAGGCACTTGAATGCCCGTAGCATGTAGGAATACAGTAAATGTCTGAATATTTTCAACACAATACTTGAAATGTTCAATAGTTATGCATCAACGTAGCAAGTAGGAATACGGTAAATGTCTGATTGTTTTCAACACAAGACTTGAATTGTTCAATAGTTATGCAACAAGACTTGTTTTAACTCATCATCGTCTTTCCGCCCCTGGTGCACGTAGATGTAGGTAGCAATCTGTTCACGTGGAATTCTGAGAGCGCAGGCAGCTTCCAATGCCAGGGCAATTTGCTCCTCGGTCACGTCCTGTAGTGCCTCAGTGATCAGCGCGTATGATGGTATTATATTGTCCACACACGTATGCATGTTTATCGGACTGTTGTTCCCACAGCCTGCACATGCTTGGATACGCAATTGTCACAAAAAGCTGGTTTCAACTTGACTGTCTTGGCTATAATTTGGAAGACAGATATTGTCGTCTGTCCAGCACACTTTTCTTGTTATCAAGGTATCTCAAGAACAGTTATAGATAGGGACAACAAACTTACATCATCAATGCATATGGCCATGACGTAGAAGCCTATGGACTAGGACATGATTGCAAAATCTGCCGTTCTTTCTCCTTACCAAGATAACTATAAATAGGCACACCAAAATTGTATCATATATGCATGAAAATAAACTGGAAGCCTATAGATTCTGGATTTGATTGTGTAGAAACCTTGGCTGCCAGTTTTAATTGATGCAGTCTTCAATAATCGAAGTCTCTGTTCAACACATCAATAGACTCTCAGTGAATGACCAGTGTTCTTTCCCTGATTGGGCAGATTGGGCAGGTTTTCTCAGCCATGATATCTTCGCGACCGTGTTTCAGGAGTATGTTTTCCTCCATAAGCAAATCACATAGTTCAGCCACATGCTGCATCTCATCAATCAGGCGAACACGGTACTTTTGAAGCGTAACTAGCTCGGATGACTGCATGACTGTGGGCTCAGGCGGGTCAAAAACGGTGTAATAGGCTGGTGAATTTGCACTGGTAAAATGAAAAGCTTCTCCACGTCTCATACAGGCAAACAGGCAGGTAGGCAGACAGGCTGGCTAGTGGTCAGGCAGGCTGGCTAGTGGTCAGGCAGGTAGGCAGGCAAACAGGCAGGCTAGTGGTCAGGCAGGCTGGCTAGTGGTCAGGCAGGTAGGCAGGCAGGCAGGCTGGTCAGGTCAGGTCAGTAAGGTAGTGCAATGAATACACCCCACCCTTAAAAATCATCCCCTTTTATACGTTTTTCTATCCAAGATGGCCGCCTAAAAACATTCGAAAATGGCCGCCGCGTTCGAAAATGGCCGCCGCGTTCGAAAATGGCCGCCACGTTCGAAAATGGCCGCCGCGTTCGAAAATGGCCGCCTGTCAATCAAAAACATTCGAAAATGGCCGCCGCATTCGAAAATGGCCGCCAAAACGTTCGAAAATGGCCGCCAAAGCCGCCATTTTCCAAGATGGCCGCCAAAGCCGCCATTTTCCAAGATGGCCGCCAAAACGTTCGAAAATGGCCGCCTGTCAATCAAAAACATTCGAAAATGGCCGCCAAAGCCGCCATTTTCCCAGATGGCCGCCAAAACGTTCGAAAATGTCCGCCACGTTCGAAAATGGCCGCCTGTCAATCAAAAACATTCGAAAATGGCCGCCAAAACGTTCGAAAATGGCCGCCAAAGCCGCCATTTTCCAAAATGGCCGACACCCAACCACTACTCACCCCACACTCCCTCCCCAAATTCACTCTACATCCGGGTGAAAAAATAGTCGATTTACGCTAAGTATACTACTGGGTGATATATTGAGAGAGGGAAAGAGGATGTCGTCATCGGTGTCCCCTCATGGGACAGCCAGTTCCACTTTTGATCAATAAATAGTTTGTAGCTTTCAATGTCTCAAAATCATACATGTACTGCAACAAATAGTTCATCTATAATGTGTCACACAAAAAGCTGGTTTCAACTTGACTGTCTTGGCTACAATTTGGAAGACAGATATTGTCGTCTGTCCAGCACACTTTTCTTGTTATCAAGGTATCTCAAGAACAGTTATAGATAGGGACAACAAACTTGCATCATCAATGCATATGGCCATGACGTAGAAGCCTATGGACTAGGACATGATTGCAAAATCTGCCGTTCTTTCTCCTTACCAAGATAACTAAGATAACTATAAATAGGCACACCAAAATTGTATCATATATGCATGAAAATAAACTGGAAGCCTATAGATTCTGGATTTGATTGTGTAGAAACCTTGGCTGCCAGTTTTAATTGATGCAGTCTTCAATAATCGAAGTCTCTGTTCAACACATCAATAGACTCTCAGTGAATGACCAGTGTTCTTTCCCTGATTGGGCAGAAACCTTTGCAGCCATTTTGAATTCATGTAAAATGTGTAATGATCAATATATTTCATACAGTTCTGCTGTTCAATACCAAACTGTGTATATATCATCGACACATCAAGAGAGTCAATGAATGATCCATGTTGTTCTCCTGTTTGGTTGAAAAGACTGTGGTCACCTTTAATCTTTTCTCTGAATGGGCGAAGCCTTCGTGGTCATCTTCAATTTATGCAAAATCATTAATCATCCATATGTTCTCTGATGGATTGGAAGCCTTATACATGAACCATTGATACCGAGAATGAAACTTTTATGTCATTGAAACAGGTATTAAAACATAACTGCCGGATATGTAACTTAGTCAAGCCTCATACGAGCAACCCCTGAGCCGATTAATTAAACAACAACAGTACGTGGCCCAACTGTAATAGTTTTCAAACCATAACACATCAGTCATCAAAAAAAATCCAGATGGTTCACTCTATGGCTAACTTCTCTCAATGGTCTTTCTACTTGAACACAGTTCTGTACTGGGCAGAGAAATTCATGGGTCCACACAATTGAAGTACTGTATTTTCGTCCAACTATCCAGCTGATATGCATTTGTCTTTTGAAAAATACGTAAAAGAAATTCCATGAATAAAGACTCTAAAATTGTTCACACTATGCAATTCACACTTATTCCATGAATAGTTATACCCCGGTATCCATTATCATGTCACACAAATTAACCAGTTTCAACTTGCGTGTATCACTGGGAACAAGAATCTTTTAATTCAATCGGTTAATGCCAAGAAAGCACCTTCTTTCACTTTGATGCGCAAGGTTGACAAATTCATCCCTTAGTTGTGTTTAAAATAATACGCTCTATTGTTTCTTATCTCTGTTGATTGCGGACATGGCACAATTTTATTTTTTTATCTTCTATCTGTATGCTTTTATCCTATGCATTTCGTCCCTGCACCATCCCCAGCATACCCCCTGCTCCTTTATTTAGTCATTATGCACGCAAAGTTCCACGAGATGCAAGTTAACTTGGTTATCTTGGTTACCATTTCAGTCCTAACACCTGTCAGGACTAGAATTACGGTGTCAAAAATGGCACACCAGTGCCTGTCTTTGCATGCAGTTGTCATTCCGTTAACTCGGTTCGACTCTATGGAACCTGCTGCCTGAATCCATATTTTGAAATCTCTTATTTTACATTTAATTACAACTAGAACATATAAATGTCATTCAGTTCACTATGACATGCAGCATTGTGGTGATTCTTTTTGAGAGTAGATTCCAGTCCTCCCTATCCTATTCCTAGGTTATAGCAAGCTAATTTCTTCCTCTGAAAATGTTTGTGAATTGTTTAAAATTGTGAAAGATTAACTTTTATCAGTCAAGTCGGTTTTATCGAGTTTTGGTCGGTTGATATTTTACCGAGTTGTAAGCTTTTTTGTTAAAAATTCATCTTTTCTGTTAACGCCTTGTTACTGGTTACTAAACGGAAATAACTCACTTTCCTGTGTGTCTTGTGATAAAATTGATAAGAGTCATTTCCTCTAAGGGCCCATCTTCACAACGTCAAGGTTACTTTTTGGGCCAAAGGCGAAACCTTGACCCTCTTGCAGAGCAAGCCACGTTCCGCCCACACTCAGCGTAAAATATTTTGTGAATGGGAGCCGAGCATAGAAACGAAATCACATGATCAATGTGTCCAATCAGAAAGCTTCGTCATTGAACAAAATGACGCGGCCGTTGCCGCTTGCCGATGGTCGAGTAAGACAAGCGATCTGATTAGTCAATACGCAGAGGATGTTTGCGTTGGTGATTGGCTGAAATTTACTGCTGCGTTTTCGTTGAACACCATACATGACCATGTGTACCAGGGGTATCTAGAATAGAGATACCCCTGGTTTCAGCGAGGATGCTAAGGGCTAAGAGGGAAGTAAATCTTGTACCTCTTGAAAACAGAGCCCTCTATCTCAATGACTGACAATGATGGATATAGATGTTCATGATATTCTGTATGGTCGATGAATTAGAGGGCTCTGCCATTCCTGAAGATACAAGATTTACTACAAGAGAGTCACTGACATAAGATGCAATATTAGGCTCTTTGACGATGACACATCACTATATATAACTGTTGAAGATCCAGATACTTCTGCCAATATATTGAACACTTCTCTGCAAACTATCTCAGTATGGGCTGAAACCTGGCTGGTAACATTTAGTGCAGCCAAAACGAAAGAAATCTTATTTTCTCTGAAAAGAAACTCAGTCCGGGGTCCCAATCTCAACCTGGGAAATCTACCAATTTCTGAGGTCACCCAACAAAAGCATCTAGGGTTAACATTCCAATCGTCGGGACGTTGGTCAAGCCACGTTCAATCGCTTGTCGACAAGATCTCCCCCATGATTAACAGCCTACGCAGCTTGAAATACCGACTCTCTCGCAGTTCTCTGGAAAGGCTTTACTCTTCGTTCATACTACCGATCTTTGATTATGCCGACGTTGTCTGGTGCAATTGCTATAAATATGAATCTGCCATTCTTGAAGATCTTCAATTAGATGCACTACGGTCTACATCCAATAGATTTCGTGAATAATTTGAACTGCATCCAGGTCTATCAAATCCGTCATAGCTTCTGCTTGCATTTATCTTATTTACCTCATTTCGGTTAATCGTCACTGATATATATTCAAATCAAATGAATCCATATATCTATACACACGATAATATCAGCATGCACTGTATGGTATATGTATTTCTACGTGTGTACAATATGATGTGCAATTATTTTTAAAAATCTTGCTCCGCCGAGTATATCGCAGTACGTCAATTAATTAATGATTTATTAAGATGTGTATTCATGCACATATGCACGTCTGGTACAAATATTGATACGCAGTACATCCTTTATATTAATCAGCAGATTTATGTATTCACTTAATCTAACATACATTTATATCTAATTTGACCTATATACTATACATCCGCCATTGCACATTACGTTTTTTCAAAGTGTATGGGAAAGGCGTTAATATAGGCAAGTTCCCCTTGCAGGCCATGGAAAACCCCAGACCCCCCTCCCCCTTATGAATAATAGAGTTAACATTTTTAATTTGCAGATGCAGTATTCAAGAAATATGGCTGATTATGATGTTCTAATTGTATATTCATTTGGAAAGCGAAATTTATGCAAGATAATTTTGACGGGCCATTTACATTATTGTTCCATTATGTATGAACCATCTTGCAAACAAACCGAGAGAGAGAGAGAGAATTAGGGTTTAACGTCGCATTCAGCAATATTTCAGCTATATAGCGACGATCAAACAAAATTCTAAGCAATCAATTCAAAAACTCGGTAAACTAATGCGTTAAAACAGGTACAAACATTAAAATTTGTACAACAAACCAATCTCTCTCAAATAACCTAAAATACAATCTTCTTTCACTCTGCTAAAAGATCTTCCAGCGTATCTGCTCGATAAAAAGTATCTCTTACAGTTTTAAAATCTATGCAGTCCAGGAGAATATGTCTCACCGTCAGATCTTCATGGCAAGGTATACACCTTGGAATCGGCTCCTGTTTTAATAAATATTCATGAGTTAATCGTGTGTGACCGATCCTACATCGTCTAATCATGGCCTGGTCGAAGCGTTTATGACTGTTCAGGTGAGTATAACCAACCGTTTTTTTGAACTCGTGAAGCTTGTTATTATTCATAGTATCCCATAGCGATTGAAACAGCCTTCTTACATATGCGCAGATAGATGGTCTGAAATCGCTGTATGGGAGACCAACAGGGTCAATTTCTCCATCTAAAGCTGCCTTAGCTAGTCTATCAGCTTCAGTGTTGCCTTTGATGTCAACGTGACTAGGCACCCAACAAAACACAATATCTATCTGTTGATCAAATCTGGTGTCATATAATTGTAGAATTTCCAAGATGGTGGATGAGTGGAATTTCCATTTTTAATTGCTTTAAGGCATGACAGTGAATCTGAGAATATGACATATTTTTTCCTTCTAGTGGATCCAATACCTTCTAAAGCAGATAATAGAGCTTTTGCTTCTGCAGTAAATATGGAACTTTTACCTGGCAGTCGATACGTTTTAGTTTTGGAACTAAAGATAGTAGCACATGCTACTCTCTCACCATCTTTAGAACCATCTGTATAAATAGCCTGAGCAAACAAACCGAAACAAGTATTTTCTACCATACTGATTTCATATTTATTTATGACGAATGTTTCAATATCTAATGATTCATCTATCATTCGAAAGATATGTCAGAGCCCAGGTGTCAAACAAGATCTCGAAAGGGTGCTGAGAGGGAAAGGTAACCAGAACTGTTTTCTGTATATGTATGTTAACTTGCCTTATCATGTCCGCCGTGTGTGATCTAATGTAACAGACACACAATAAATATGAAACATGCCTTTCATTTATCATGATAGTTATAATGCTGATATAAGCAAATGTGCTTACTTGAACTACATCTTGGCATACTCAATTGAACACCTAAGTATGTGCTTATGTTTTTCTATAAACTTTCAGTCCTGCATCGACATGCTTCGCTCTTCCATTCTTGGAAAAATGTGCGTCTTCCATTTAAGTCCAAGAATGTACATTATTGAACGGACTATGGGTTGATGAATTGTGGCTGGTTGATTGGTTGGCTGGATGTCTCGTCAACATTTCAGAGCTTCATGTTTAAGTTTTTAAACTATAGGAGAGAGAGAGAGAATTAGGGTTTAACGTCGCCTTCAGCAATATTTCAGCTATATAGCGACGATCAAACAAAATTCTAAGCAATCAATTCAAAAACTCGGTAAACTAATGCGTTAAAACAGGTACAAACATT
>JAVTVY010033572.1:0-15358 GCA_036873755.1 Hanleya hanleyi
CCTGTATGGATGCATTTTTACCAGTCATTTACTTGGCCATTATCTGGTGGGCTCCATTCCTAAAACCCATTTCAGGCATTGTGTTGACCAGTCTGTAAATCAGGCCTGTGTTGAAAAACCTCAGTACCATTCTGGGGAAAGCCAGAGCCATTAATGACGATGTTTTGAGGCTTAGGATTAATTGTCATTTTTAGTTTTTAGAATTGGAGCATGCCACCACATAGGGCCGCTCGAAAAGGCGTAGCTGTTGCCCGGGTGCTGTCTAATGGAGGAGGGCAGCCTCATTAAGAGCCACGAATCACTGGTGTCCCATCAGCTCGAGAGGTGGTAATCACTGCAACCTTCGCTGCGGCTCGGGAAACAGTCCAAAAAACTTCAAGCAATTTGAACAACGAGCTATTCTCCTGCTTCTTTTACTGATTTACCTGTTCTAAAAAGCGGTATACATATTACAAATGGTATTAACATGTATTTTTATGAGCTAGAATTTAGCGATGATTTTGTATGCTCCATGCTCTGTGCATCACCGTCTACATGTTTCTCTGAAATCCAGCATTATCACAGTGAGATCAACTGAGTTTACTTGATGTATATACTTAGGTATGACCTTGGTCATGATACATTCTACTTCTCATGAGGTCAGCATTAACTGCTCACATTTCAGTATACATGAACAGACTATTAGAGCGTGTCAGAAATTCAGTTATATCATAGTCATAATACATTCCACTTCTCATGAAGTGTATTGAATGCTCACAATTCAGTAGACATGAACATATTAAGCTGGTCAGAAATCCAGCTATATCATACTGATTTGAGCTGAATTTACTGGTGTATATATTTAGTGTGTGGTCATGGTCGTAATGCATTCTGCTTCTCAGGAGGTCCACATTGACTTCTCTCATTTCAGTAAAAATGACCATAAGTTTTGTCAGTGAAACATTGAACAGTTCTTCATTCATTCTATTGTTATGAAGAACACACATGTATCATCACGCTTAGATAGACATTGTTGACATGAATCATCATATCCTTGTAGGCCTAGAGTGTACAATGTTATATAGTTTTTCTTTTTATTCCAGGTGTTGGATGTTTGACACACATGTTGATGTTTTTATGTTGGTCATGGTATCAGAGTCTCGCATAATTCAGCTACACACACGTTTGTGGTCAGGTTATCCATGTTCTTTTCTAATCATATTGTAGGAGAAGTGTGACACCATCACCTTTGCTGTCTCAACATCATCTTCAGATTATCCCTATCCTATATAGTACCCTTATAGTTTTTCCATTTATTCCAGGTGTTGGATGTTTGACACACACGTTGATGTTTTTTATGTTGGTCATGGTATCAGAGTCTCTCATAATTCAGCTACGCACACATTTGTGGGCAGGTTATTCATGTTCTTTTCTATTCATCCTGTAGGACAAGTGGGACACCATCACATATGCTGTCTTAACATTATGTTTGAGCAGGTTCTGTAAATATGTATGACATGTATATTTCAACTAGAACAGGATGGCAACTTTTGATCAGACAGGACAAGATTTTGACCAGATATATCTCATGTCTGACCGCTACTTCAGACCCTGCTACAGTGGGATTTACAAGGAAATCTCTCTATTAACTGCCACTTACAGATTTTCGGACTTCTAGAGGTGTTGAAATGATATGTGTCTAGACTGTACTTAGTTGTTTTGCTTGAGTCAGCTGCTCCTGTTCCTGCATTGATGTGACTGCTTGCCTTACACGAGTAACTAGTACTTACCTTTTTATTGTTTCCTTCCATTTCTACAGGTATGTCCATGACTAGGCTTGACAACACAGCACACCGCATTGTGCAGACCATTCTTCAGCCTGAATTTCCTCGGGAGCTGCTAGCATGTTTTATATTGGCTATATTATTGTTTATGATCTGAGCTAAGCTAATTCAACATGTTCAAGTTATCACTTCATTATGATTTCATACTCACAGACAGAAATGGCTGCCTGCTCAGTATTTCTATGCTTGCAGATCCTGTGTTAATTTCTTTCTGTTAATTATTATTTCCAGGATTTTCCCAACATGTTCTCTCTGGAATGCTGTGTGACAGAGGGTTGAGGGGGTAGATATATGTACTTCATACAGGAACTATTGTCTGGGTCTTTGTGTCATTGAAAAGGCACATGTCTAGACACATTGTTGTCGCCAGACTTGGCTATTGTATCCCCATACCTGGCTATTGTATGCATTGTCTCGTGATTCTTACATAAAGTATGAACCGTTGAGGGGCTCCTGTGAGATGCATGTACATATCATCTGCAGCTAAATTCAATGGAATCACTAGTCCCTCTTAATATACTGTATCCCAGGTTATTATATTGTATGTTACTTTTCAGACCACCAGTCTGTTTGCAGTATCAGTGCTTTCCATGGGGAACTGTAAATATGGATGTTGTAAAACATTGTTATCTTTAAGAATTCCCCATTAACATGGTCTAATTTCAGAAGGGACATTCTACCTCATCCTATCACACCCATCTACAGAACTAACTTATCGTTACTATCACTTTCAGGTCTTTCACTAGTGAGCTCTATTGAGCTACAGATACTGGTATGTGTGAATTCAAGTAGTATGTACTACAACACTCCTTTTTTTCAAACTTGTTTCAAAGTTTAATCATGAGAAAGAGATGCTTAATCCTAACCTTCTCTTGGACCATGGACAAAACATGAGGATCTTCAATGTTTTCTCTGCCATACAATTTAACTGGCTGGAATTTAAATGTTTTGTTTGGGAATGTCTGATAAGGGAACGGTATTACTCATTTTTCGAGGTTAACTGAGAGACTTCCAGTGCTAGTTGTTTTCTTTTATTGAAATAAATAAATATGTAAAAATGTTATAAAAAATTCCTGACAGGCCCATGAACATTTCTCGTTCTATATTTATTGAATTAATATGGTTATTCACTATGTGACAGGTATATTCTGCTGCCCTGAATGGTATTTGTTCTTCCAAGCTAATGTGGATTTCTGTGCTCCTTCCGTCATGCACACTTATTACCCACTTTCAATGTTTCTGTTCTCCCATTTAGTTGTTGGAGTTGTCGCCCATGATTTGTAGTCAAGTTCTTTGGGAGTTGTCTCCCCTTGGTCCATGTCACCAGTGCAGAGATTGCAATAAAGTTGAATTGAATTGATATTCATAGTCTAAAGGTTTGCCACAGGTACAATGCACCGTTTCTTGCAACTGGTCAGGTAGTATTCCACCATTCATGGTTGCACAGTAATAGTTTGCTCGTGTTTTTTTCATGCCAGCTTTTATTGACCTACTTGCTATTGTGGGGAATGGGTTCCCTAAAAATCTTTGTCCGAGTCAATCTTTCTTGCTATATGTCCTGTGCAAAATAAACTGAATGTACCTGATTGTATTAGTTCATGCATTTGCACAATCTTGATAGAAGGAGTAACATTTGCAGTCAACATATCGGTGTCCAGTCATTGCTTCAGTTAGCGCTAGCCAGTAGATCCCATTCTCAAGTTAGCAAACCAGCCAAGTGTTATTTGAGCCTCTGGAGAGTAATGCGGGCGGCTGCCCTCCAGAGGGTTACCGTCCCCTTTTTGGTCCATAAAACGTCAAAAATATTGATCAAGAATACATCTGGATAGCGAGCTGCATCCAACATGCCATTATTATACCTTTATGTGAATATGTTAACTAGTTCTTCAATCGAATAGCCATTCAACATGTTAGGTTTGGGGTGGCTTTAACTCATTCCTTCAGGCGATGTTTCGTTTTTCAATGTGCTAGTTCTCTCTTGATGCGGTTAAGCGGGTTGCGGGAGGCACCCTAAATGTCTTAAGTCATATGATGACTACCTACTCTAATCGGGGAGTACGGGAGGTCTCCCCGGTTATTGTGAGTATACTCTTTTGTCTTTAAGCGTTATTGGCGCCAGTTCATCGCCATCTATGTTTATTATCATTGGAATTCATCTACGGGGGTTGCAGGAGATCCCCTCTCTTTCTCAGTCGACTAAGGTTGCTGTGGGGCTGCCGCTCTCTCTTAACCACAGAGGTCGAGTGGAGGTGGCGGTTCAGCCCCACTTCTGTCATTTGTCAGTCATAAATTTATTCGGACTTAATTCATACATAACAAAGTACAAATTACACTGACTGATATTTCATTAATAAACTGTCACGAAAGTGGCCTTAGTCGACCTTAAATCAAGTTGTTGACTTTTATTATTGTAGTGTTCCGTTCTGATCACGGAAGCTTGAGCACTAATACGGAAGTTGCGGTCCAGCAACTTGGTTTGTGCTGGGCTTCCCAATATTCATATCCCAATTCAATTTTCTTCGATACATTGCTCCCGGCTCGCCGGGCTGTTATCCAACTAGCTTTTTAATAATTGCCACGTGATGACGCTTGTTTCAACTCCGCATCATTCTACCCTCATGTTAAGTCAGGCGCACTTATGCGATAAATTTAACGCCGCCACCGACCCCTGCCACCTCCTGGTTTTCTGCACACCACTCTCCACTTCCTAGGCAGAGTGGTGTTGCGGTTCAGCCCCACTTCTGTCATGTGTCAGTCATACATTTATTCGGATTTAATTCATACATAACAAAGTACAAATTACACGGACTGATATTTCATTAATAAACTGTCACGAAAGTGGCCTTAGTCGACCTTACATCAAGTTGTTGACTTATTCTTGTAGTTTTCCGTTCTAATCGGAGATCCCAACGGAAGCCTGAGCACGAATACGAGTTGTCAGGGCATATCCATCATAGCTCTCTAGATTTTTATCTATTACCGCTTATGCCGGTGCTAGGGACCGTGTGGTCATGTCATTCAACATGAACAGGTGCAATAAACGCGCACCTGAGTGTGAGTGAATATGATTTAACATCGCTTTCATCTATATTTCAGTCATATCCCGACGTTGGGTCCTATTATTTTTCACACCCGAGAACCACACGGGAGGGGTCCTATTCCTTTTCACACCGGCAAACCCACGGGTGTCTCAGTTAGACACCTCTTACCACAAGCTGTCTGAAGAGCTGAGGTCTATTCTTACCGTGACCTGCGGTGTGCACAATGACATCCTAGGTCAATCCCTGGAAGCCCCACGGGGCTCGTACCTGAGATACAACACATATCACGAATCTTTAGATTCTTAGTATGTGCTTTAGAAGTGAAGTCATGTGGCTCTGTCAATATGTCGGCACCTCTTTCCACTTCCCTTATATCCGTTGCGATTTATTGTTATCCCCCCCCCCCCCCAAAAGAAGTAAAAAAAAACAACAATATGCGGTAAACCTGTTAAATGCAAGAATATCCATAAAAAATAACCTGTAATGTCCGACGTCGTACAGCTTAAATTTCCCACCAAAACAACAAACGTGCATACGTTTGTCGAATACCATGTGCAGAGGGCGGGCCTCGCGCGCTAACAGTCTATCAGCAGAATCCTACCGTATACAGGTAATAAATTGGACCGATATGTAAGAGGTGGGAAAACTGACGACGTCTGACGATTAAAAAGCAAACAAATGACTACATGAAAGCTTTCCTCACCACCTCACATTCAGCCCCGAGAATACGTTGGATTCTTAGACGTAGCCTTGGTATGTCAGTTGCGCTGCTATAGCAGGTGTTCGTGTGCAGACTACGAAGTATCCACACGGCCTCTAGCTTCTTAAGCGGAATTAGATAAGCTAGCTATATATATAGTTAGGTCTGTGATGAATATATTTACAAGCTTTCAAAGACAATACTGTCTTCATCGCCAGGTAGTGGTTGACTACCTGCCTTATATAATGTCAGATCTGCTGAGAGCGGTTCACATTGTGTTTTGGCCTAGCACCAATTTGTGAATATATGCCAAGTGGCCGAAGAAAACAAGTTACAGAGTACAGTAAACATGTACAATAAGCTGCTTGGCATATACTCACAAATAGGCGGTTCAGTGCCTATTATATACTCACAAATAGGCGACACAGGGCCTAATGGTCAAGCAACAGGACTCTGATTTTATTATCAGTCATGCCGTGCAATCCAAGGCGACTCACTAACGAAAATAAAATGAATCTTTATTATGTAATAAATAAAACCAGAAAGTCCTACTCTCATAGTAGGCGTGGGGTCTTAGATGCTCATATACATGTATGCTATCAGAATCATTTTCCAGCCCCAATATCAAGACTTCCATCTTTTAAAATCAAATAAAATATCGTTTTATGCACATTGTGTGAAATTGTAGTTTTTGTAATAATGGCAGTGGAAGGGCTTCGGTCTTCTTCTTTTTTCCGAAAGAGCCGAAATTGTGTTCCAAATCATCACTGGATGAAACCCTGCTCCGGAAAAATTTGACTTCATTTTATAGTCTACAATAATTTCTCATTTTGCTGTTCAAAGAAATATTTTTTGTAAATCAAATTTTGAAAATTATGTCACTAAAATTGGATAGGGAAAAGGCCGTTCTTTCCATTAATTGCGAAGAAAACTCTCCCCGGAAATTTCTGAAAATTTTCTTCTGGGCACATTTTCTGACATCTTCGCTTAATAAACCCAAAATCAAACATGATATGCATACAAAATAAATATTTTTGCTTTCATTTTCAGTATAATTATATAAAGGATGTGTGGTGTTTGCATACGAAAAAACTCATTCGTGTACAACAGTAATAAAGCTGATTTTTTTATCATTTTTTTTTATTCAAAACCTAAAAAGACATATTTTGCTTTAAGAATATTTACTGAAATATCAGCCTGGAAACAATGACGATGGTTGCATACAAATGAGTCTATATTTCATCAAAAGGTGCTCCATGGTCTATTTTGGTATTTTTGAGGCATTTATAAGGAAGATTTTCTATTGTAACAAAAATATGTCAACTCCAACCAAAATAATATTTTTGCAAAGACCCCAAAACGTCTGTTCCCATAAACATTTACCGCTGCGCATGTGCGTCCTTGCCCCATATTTCCACGACCCACCAGAACAGACGAAGGCTCCTCCACGAGTGCTCCAGTATGATAACCCCCGCTCCCCATTCGGACCAATAGTGTTCACTTCGAAGCTAAAACGGCCATTCCCATGTCCTTTTCCCTCAATTCCCGGTCTACGCAACCGCGCCATAGCCTCTACTTCTGCGGCCCACCAGTCCTGCCTGACGCTCCTTTACGAGTGCTGCACCATGACGCCTAACACGACTCATTACGACCCAGTGGTCCCTCAATAACGCACTCCCACAATGCCCGATTTCGCTACTCCTCATATTGATGACGTCCCCAATGACGTCACTGATGGCATGGACATCCTCGAGCCGTGGTCTACACCACAGGAGCTTCAATACGAGACCATACACGCCCTATGTGGATGCGATATAGCCTCTCAAACTCTTAAATACGCCCTTGCGCTCGTCTAAAATGGCCACTGGTGGATATCGTAACATGTACATAACATGTTCTCTATCGGTCCACGTACCTAATATTACGGAGTCTGACATCGAACATTGAACTTTAGGTCTGTTTTTGGCATTTTCCTATGTATTTCAGCCTGCATTTTTAATATATGATCTTAAGACTCCTTGAACCAGAGTAATATTTCGCTGTAATGTCACGGCATCTAGAAAAACATTTATTACTGGTTCAAGGTGCCCCATTTCAATATATTAAACAATCCATACTAATACGTATACGAAAAAAGCCAAAACGCGCACTATGCAAGGCTCATTTCTATGAATTTTCACTATTATGCGTTTTTTTCGTGTTTCTGTAGGCTTCTTATCTTCAAACAGCTACATGGACAGCGAGAGCATGTTTATGGTTTTCACCAGTATGCGTCTTATGGTTCTCTTTCTCTGAACAGTTATACGGATAGAGTGAACATTTATATGGTTTTCACCAGTATGGTTTCTTTCGTGTTTCTTTAGGCTTCCTGTTTGTGAACCGCTATATAGACAGAGTGAGAATTTATATGGCTTTGCACCAGTATGTGTGCTTTCATTTCGCTTAAGGTGTCCTTCCCTGAACAGCTATATGGACAATACCAAGTTCCTGTTGCTTCCAGTAGGTGTTCTTTCATGATCCTTCAGGCTCCCTTTCTGTCAACAGCTATGTGGACAGAGTGGGCATTTATATGGCTTTGCACCAGTACATGTATGTGTCCTTTCATAATCCTTCATGTTTCTATTCTGTGAACAGCTATTTGGACAGAGCGGGAGCATTTTCACTAGTATGTGTCATTAATGGTCCTTCAGGCTTCCTTTCTGTGAACAGCTATATGGAAAGAGTGAGCATTTGTATGGCTTTTCACCAGTATGCGTTCTTTCATGTTTATTTCGGTGCCCTTTTTGTGAACAGCTAAATGAACACAGTGAACAGTTATATAGCTTTGCGACAGTATGTTTCCTCTCATGTTCACTTAGGTGCCATTGTCGTGAAGAGCTATATGGACAGAGTGAACATTTAGATGGCTTTGCGCTAGTATGTGCTCTTTCATGTACATTTAGGCTCCCTTTTTGTGAACAGCTATATGGACAGAGTGAGCATTTATATGGCTTCGTACCAGTATGTGTTCTTTCGTGTATCTGTAGGTTCCCTTTTTGTGAACAGCTATATGGACAGACTGAACATGTATATGGCTTTGCACCAGTATGTTTTCTTTCATGTACATTTAGGCTCGCTTTTTGTGAACAGCTATATGGACAGAGTGAGCATTTATATGGTTTTGCACCAGTATGTGTTCTTTCATGTCGCGCAACGTCTACTTTCTTTGAAGAGCTGTATGGACATAGTGAACATTTATATGGTTTTTCACCAGTATGTGGCCTATCATAACCCTTCAGGTTTCCTTTTTGTGAACAGTTATATGGACAGAGTAAGCATTGATATGGTTTTTCTCCAGTATGTGTCCTTTCATGTTCCTTCGGGTTTCCTTTGTGTGAGTAGCTGTATGAACAGTGAGCTGTTATATGGCTTTTCACCCGTGTGGATTCTTTCATGTTTCTTTAGGTCCCATTTCTGCGAACAGCTGTATGGACAGACTGAGCATTTATATGGCTTTTCACCAGTATGTGTTCTTTCATGTTTATTTCGGTGCCCTTTTTGTGAACAGCTAAATGAACACAGTGAACAGTTATATAGCTTTGCGCCAGTATGTTTCCTTTCATGTACCTTTAGGCTTCCTTTATGTGAACAGCTATATGGACAGACTGCGCATTTATATGGCTGTTCACCAGTATGTGTTCCTTCATGTACCTTTAGGCTTCCTTTATGTGAACAGCTATATGGACAGACTGCGCATTTATATGGCTTTTCACCAGTATGTGTTCTTTCATGTACCTTCAGGTTTCCTTTCAGTGAAAAGCTATATGGACAGAAGGAGCATTTGTATGGCTTTTCACCAGTATGTGTCCTTTCATGCTTCTTTAGGTCTCTATTCTGTGAAAAGCTATTCAGACAGAGTGAACATTCGTATGGCTTTTCACAAGTATGAACTATTTCAGGTGTCGTTCTTCCTTTATTGTCCGTTTCTGGGTTGCAAAATCTCAAAGATTCGTTGAGCAGTTTTGTCTTCTCTGCTGTCTTGACGTTTATCATGTACATGGCCACAGGAAAAGGTCTACCCGGGAAGAAATCATCGACACTTGACTGCTCGTCATCAGAACACTTCTTGACGAAGGACTGAATCAAATAGAAAACATCATCAGCCTTATTTTTATATCAACACGTCTTTCCACTTCAATAAGGCCAGTTATTAAATATTTCTTCGAAAAATCTCTTTGCAAAATCATAAAGACTTTGTGAGTTTAATATAAACTTGTAGCACAATCCACCATGAGCCTTTAAAACCGTATCCAAAACCTGTTGCGTGTAAATAACAAGCGTTCTGAGAACCCCAACATCTCGCCTTGCGGGGCCATCCGCCGAAGTTGCAGCAGTATTGAAAGCATACATGTAGAGCAAACAATAACGTCTGTGGTACAAACAATAATGTCTAGAATAGATTATCTGGTACAGACAATAACATCAATCCCATGTTGGATTACTGGCATAGTTAATAGTTAATACCATATACGATGGATAGGTCAGTGCCATGGGATTACTGCTGCATAGGGCAGTCCAGTGCGAGATTACTGCTGGATAGGTCAGTCCCATGTGAGATTACTGCGGGATAGGCCAGTCATTATCACTGGCAGATTACTTAGACAAAATCCTCAATATTTGAACAAAAATTATTATTTCATCTCCTAAATAGCACACATACATCCTCTAATCATAAGAAACATGTGTATCAAGTTTCATAATCATTCAATGACAGCTGACAGCTGCAGCAAACTGCAGTGTACAGATGTACATGTGCAATTCAGGTAAACGCAAAGCTCTTCATTTCCCATAATTTTGAGAACATGAGGCAGCACCTAAAAGGTGCAACAACCCCTCAGCCAGACAGTTTTAGTCAGTGTGTATTGGTACACAATGAATGAAAAATGCATATGTAAAAGCCTGAAAGATTTGGCTGAATGCAGAAGATACTTTAGCAGTGGCCTGTACAAGATTAAAATATGATAAATTCAGTGTGGGATGTTGGATGCATTGAAGGATTATACAAAAGGATTGAACAAAAACAAAAGGCTTCAAGCCATTTTGGCTTTGAACCCTAATAATAATCTAAACAATAATAAAAGTCTTTGATAGCAATAACTGTATGAATCCCTGTGTACCTGTTGATTGTCTGTCTCTTTCCATCTGTGATCAAGCAGAGGATGAGGATGGGTGGATGGCAATCCAAACAGCCTTGTGATATGAATAATATGTTTCATGGACACCAAATTGTATATCTGTGAGTTTGAAATTGGTGAAAATCTGGTCAATGGTTGTCCTAAGATCTGTGGTTAGGGTGTGGATTAAGGGAAAGAGCCCATGCTCTTGGAAGAAGTCGTTTATCTTGGTTGTTTCAGCCGAGTTGACAGCAAAGTCATTGTTGAAGTCTCCAAGTATGACAACATTAGTCGCTGAACAGTGGTTCCTTAGTGATGTAGAAAGTCCGCCCAATCAGAGAAACCAGTTCTGTCATTCATCGTAAGTTTCTTGATGCACTGATGATGTATATCAAATTTTACGTCGAGCATTTGAACGGTATCAGAGAGAAATCATTAATGATTTTGCATAAATTGAAGATGGCCGCCTATCATTCCGGTCATTAAGAGGAACTGATCTTCATTACGAGTGTCTTGATACATCGATGCTGTATACCAAGTTTCATATAGAACACTTAAATGGTATCCGAGATATATATCATTAAAGATTTTGCATAAATTAAAGATGGCCACCAAGATTTCCGCCCATTCAGAGAAACCAGTTCTGTCATTCATCACAAGACTCTTGCTGCATCGATGATGTTTACCAAATTTTATATCGAGCACTTAAACGGTATCAGAGAAACCAGTTCTGTCATTCATCGCAGTAAGTTTCTTGATGCACTGATGATGTATATCAAATTTCAGATCGAGCACTTGAACGGTATCAGAGAGAGATCATTAATGATTTTGCATAAATTAAAGATGGCCGCCTATCCTTCCGGTCATTCAGAGGAACTGATCTTCATTGCGAGTGTCTTGATACATCGATGCTGTATACCAAGTTTCATATAGAACACTTAAATGGTATCCGAGATATATATCATTAAAGATTTTACATAAATTAAAGATGGCCACCAAGATTTCCACCAAATCAGAGAAACCAGTTCTGTCATTCATCATAAGTCTCTTGCTGCATCGATGATGTTTACCAAATTTTATATCGAGCACTTAAACGATATCAGAGATAGAGCTCTGTAATGATTTTGCATAAATGAAAAATGGCCGGCCATCCTTCCCGCCTCTCAGAAGAATTGATGTGGTTATTCAGTGCAAGTCAAATCTCTTGATACATCGATGCTGTATACCAAGTTTCGTATAGAACACTTCAATGGTATCAAATAAATACATCACTAAAGATTCTGCATAAATTGAAGATGGCCGCCAAGGCTTTCACCTGATCAGGAAAACTGGTTTGGTCTTTCCTTCAAAGTTTCTTGATGTATCGATAATCTCTACAAAGTTTCACACTGAACAGCAAAATGGTTTCCGAGATACACAAGATTCATGGTTTCGCATAAATTAAAGATGGCCACCAAAGTTTCTACCCAATCAGGTCCAGATTCAATAGGGTTCTGGGTTTTGAGCATATGGATGTGCACGGCAAGTTTGGTGTGCCTAGGGTAAGTCGTTCTAAAGAAAGCTTGGTAACAAGAAGTTTCGTATAGAACACTTCAATGGTATCAAAGAAATACATCATTAAAGATTCTGCATAAATTGAAGATGGCCACCAAGGCTTTCACCTAATCAGAAAAACTGGTTTGGTCATTCCTTCAAAGTTTCTTGATGTATCGATAATCTCTACAAAGTTTCACACTGAACAGCAAAATGGTTTCCGAGATACAGCAAGATTCATGGTTTCGCATAAATTAAAGATGGCCACCAAAGTTTCCACCCAATCGGGTCCAGATTCAATAGGGTTCTGGGTCAAGAGCACATGGATGTGCACGGCAAGTTTGGTGTGCCTAGGGTAAGTCGTTCTAAAGAAAGCATGGTAACGAGAAAGCTGTGATGATTTCGCATAAATTAAATATGGCCGCCAAAGTTTCCAACCAGATGAGTCCAAATTCAAAAGGCTTGTGGTTGACCACCCAACAATACTGTATACCAAATTTGAAGTCTCTAGAAGCAACGGTTCGGTATTTAGATCGATCACAAGAATTGTTGACGACCAGACGACCGGACGACTGTATGACCGGACGTACATGCCAACGACAAGACCCCGCAGCCTAATAAGCTGAGGGTAAGAATTAATAGCACAGGTAAATCCTCTAATCATAGAAAACATGTGTACCAAGTTTCCTACTCATCCAATGAGAGCTGACAACTGCAGAAAACTTACCATGTTCATGTACATGTATACATGTAGAGGCTTACATGTGCAATTCACCTAAACAGAAAACTCATTCATTTGCCATAATTCGGAGAAAAATTAATATTTCTTCTTAAAAATAAAACAGGTACATCCTCTAATCACAAGAAACATGTGTACCAAGTTTCATAATCATTCAGTGACAGCTGACAACTGCAGCAAACTGCAGTGTACATATGTACATGTGCAATTCAGCTAAATGCAAGTCTTCATTCCCCATAATTTTGAGAAAAATTAATATTTCATCTCAAAAATAGCACACATACATCCTCCAATCATAAGAAACTTGTGTTTCAAGTTTCATAATCATCCAATCACAGCTGACAACTACAGCAAACTTACCATGTACATGTACATGTATACATGTAGAGGCCTTCATGTGCAATTCACCTAAACAGAAAACTCATTCATTTGCCATAATTTGGGGAAAAATTAATATTTCTTCTTAAAAATAGCACAGGTACATGCTCCAATCATAAGAAAAATGTGTACCAAGTTTCATAATCATTCAATGATAGCTGACAACTGCAACAAACTTTCTAAGTACAGATGTACATGTGCACTTCAGCTACACGCAAAACTCATTCATAGGGATTTTAACATTGGAGCACCCCAGGGGTAGTACCCCCAGGTGGCATACCCACCCCCCATATTTTTTTTATTTTTTTTATATTTTTTCTAATTTTTTCTAGATTTTTTTGTTAACTTGCTAAACCAAAAACCTTATCATTTCCAGGCAGGGGACACCAACACCGACGACAACATCCTCTTCTCCCCCTCACAATATCTTCCCTTTATTTCGTAAGGCGAGATAACAAGCGTTCTGAGAACCCCAACATTTCGCCTTGCGGGATCATCCGCCAAAGGTGCAGCAGTATTGAAAGCATACATGTAGAGCACACAATAAGGTCTGGAATAGGTTATGTGGTACAGACAATAATGTCTGGAATAGATTATCTGGTACAGACAATAACAGTCCTAGAAGTATTACTGGCAAAAGTTAATCCCATGTAGGATGGATAGGTCAGTGCTGTCGGATTACTGGTACATAGTTCAGTCCCATGTGAGATTACTGCTGGATAGGCCAGTCCTGTGTAGGATTACCACTGGGTGGACCAGTCCCATGTTATTTCTGATGGATAGTCACCTGTGGGATTACTGCTGGATAGTCCAGACCCAAGCGGGATTACTGCTGGATAGTCCAGTCCCAAGTGGGATTACTCCTGGATAAGCCAGTCCTGTCTGGGATTACTGCTGGATAGATGAGTCTCGTATGGGATTAATGCTGGATAGGACAGTCTCGTGTGGGATTACTGCTGCATAGGCAGTCCCGTGTGAGATTACTGCTGCATACGGCAATCCTGTGTGGGATTATGGTTGAGGAGGCCAGTCCCGTGTGGGATTACTGCTGGATAGGCTAAACCTGTGTGGGATTACTGCTGCAAATTGCAATCCAGTGTCATTTTACATCTGGATAGGTCAGTCCCATGAGAGATTACTGCTGCATAAGCCAGTCCTGTGTGGAATTACTGCTGGATAGGCCAGTCCCATGTTGGATTACTTCAGGATAGGCCAGTCCAGTCTGGGATTACTGCTGGATAGGTCAGTCCCGTGTGGCATTACTGCTGGATAGGCCAGTGCCATTGGGATTACTGCTGGATA
This sequence comes from Hanleya hanleyi, assembly GCA_036873755.1. Lineage (NCBI taxonomy): Eukaryota > Metazoa > Mollusca > Polyplacophora > Lepidopleurida > Hanleyidae > Hanleya > Hanleya hanleyi. The sequence goes on from JAVTVY010033572.1 coordinate 14,670, forward strand.
GGTCAGTCCTGTGTGAGATTACTGCTGAATAGGGCAGCCCCAAATTGGATTACTGCTGGATAGACCAGTTCGGTCTGTGGTTACTGCTGGATAGTTGATTTCCATTTGGGATTACAGCTGGATAGGTCAGTCCCGTATGGCAATACTGCTGGATAGTCTAATGCCATTTGGGATTACTGCTGGATAGGTCAGTCCCGTGTGGGATTACTGCGGGAGAGCTGTGACCTAGGAAAACATGAAACATGTCCACCAAGTTTTATAATCATCCCACGAAAGGTTCAACAAACTTTCCTTGTACAGATCTACCTCTAAATTTTTGCCCAACAAAAACCTTATCAATGGAAAGATACAAAGTCTAAACTGCAATAATTAGGAAAAAATTTCATATTTAATGTCATATTTCTTAAATAGCACATGCACATCTTTGAATCACATTGAACTTGGGTAGCAAGTGTCAAACTCATCCAATGAAAGCTGACAGCTTCAGAAAACTTTCCGTGTACATGTATATACATATGCATTATTATTGGCAGATTAAGACAAAACCCTCAAAATTTGAACAAAAATTAATATTTCATCTCCTAAATATCACAGGTACATCTTTTAATCATAAGAAACATGTGTACCAAGTTTCATAATCATTCAATGACAGCTGACAACTGCAGCAAACTGTAGTGTACAGATGTACA
>JAVTVY010033573.1:0-13692 GCA_036873755.1 Hanleya hanleyi
ATGATATGGAGTACAAGGACAAACCAAAAAACAAGTTATTTTTATGAGAATTTAATTTTCACATATGAATAGATTCACAGAAGATTAAATGCACATGGAAATTAAACACAGGAAGGAAGCAATCAGAGATTGCTCAATTGTATGCCCCCCCTTCCACTTTAATCCGACACTGCCCCGCCATTGTTCTGTTCTTTATTGGTTGGTGGAGGCCTAATTTGGATAATTATAAAAATTCTGTTTCAGTCACTTTTTTGCCATGTCTCACATAATACATATTCCAAATATCAAGCAACAAGTGATAATACGATGCCTCGATGCAAGATGGTCGCCAGGGCTTTCGCCAAATCCGAAAATGTGACCTGGTTATGAGACCTACATTCCTTGGGAGTATATTGTGGTGAAATTATGAAGCGATCAGTGAATTTTGTACCCAATTCACTGTTTTGGGGGCAATTTCATACTTCAGGACCTATGTTGTCTGCTTTGGAATGTAGAATAACATATAATATAGCCATTTTCCTGGTTCAAATCAGTTATGGACGGAGATCCAGCTTGGACAAATAAATATATCCCATTCACTTAGGTTTAAACAAAGGGCCATAACTCTTGAAAATATAACCGAAAACAGAGAAACTTCATGCTACACACCTATGGGTCACTGACCACATATCATGCGTATTTCATACTTGTTCATACAATATTAACCGAGATCCAGCCCTACAAATCCCAATTCACAAAGAGTTGAAGAAAACAGGGCCATAACTCTTGAAAATATAGGCGAAATGTGGAGAAACTTCATGCTGCACAACTACAGGGCACTGATCACATATCCTGCAAATTTCATAATTGTTCATACAATATTCACCGAGATCCAGCCCGGACAAGTTCCAATTCACAAAGATTTGAAGAAGAAAGGGCCATAACTCTTGAAAATATATGCGAAACGCGGAGAAACTTCACGCTGCACAACTACAGGGCACTGATCACATATCCTGCAAATTTCATAATTGTTCATACAATATTCACCGAGATCCAGCCCGGACAAGTTCCAATTCACAAAGATTTGAAGAAAAAGGGCCATAACTCTTGAAAATATATGCGAAACGCGGAGAAAATTCACGCTGCACAACTACAGGGCACTGACCACACATCCTGCAAATTTCATAATTGTCCATACAATATTAACCGAGATCCAGCCCGGACAAGTCCCAATTCACGGAGAATTCAGGAACAAAGGGCCATACCTCTTGAAAATATAAGCGAAACGTGGAGAAACTTTACGCTGCACAACTGTGGGTCATTGACCACATATCATACAAATTTCATACTTGTCCATACAATATTAACCAAGATCCAGCCCGGACAAGTCCCATTCACAGAGATTTCAGAAAAAGGGCCATAACTCTTGAAAATTATACCGAAACTCGGAAAAAACTCCACGCTGCACAACTACGAGCCACTGGCCACATTCCATGCAAGTTTCGATCCTGTCCATCAAATATTAACCGAGATATTGCCCGGACAAGAAATTCGGACGGACAGACGGATGGACAGACGGACGGACGGACAGACGGACGGACAAAGCGATCGCTATCACGCTGCACAACTACAGGGCACTGACCACACATCCTGCAAATTTCATAATTGTCCATACAATATTAACCGAGATCCAGCCCGGACAAGTCCCAATTCACGGAGAATTCAGGAACAAAGGGCCATAACTCTTGAAAATATAAGCGAAACGTGTAGAAACTTTACGCTGCACAACTGTGGGTCATTGACCACATATCATGCAAATATTAAACATTTATAAACAATGTTTCTATTCGTAACTAAATCAAACCTGCTTCAATTATTGCCTTTAAACTCCATTTAAATGCACAATCAAACGTAGAAAACGGAAGTTAAAACTAAAAATTATCTCCCCTAGGAGATAGAGTTATCCGCCCCTAGGAGAGCTCTCACTCTTCCCAACGTGGTTACTATAAAAGACAATGCACAGCCCATTCTCTCCCTCTTTCTCATTGTAATAACCGAGACCAGTAGTGAACTAGGCCGCGGTCTGAGGGGAAGGACGGGAGGGCGCATTAAATTGAAGCAGGTTTGATTTAGTTACGAATAGAAACATTGTTTATAAATGTTTAATATTCGTTGCCTAAATCGTAAACCTGCTTCAATTATTGCCTCAGTACCAACAGGTGGAAGGAGGGAAACCTCGGCCAAGTAGCAGATTCAAAGGCAAGCTAAGTAACCGCTGGGAAGACACAGACATGGATATGAGACATCAATAATCAAACAATTGAAACCCTGGTCAATGACCGTAAAAAAGGTTAAAATGTGGATAAGATACAGTTGTACTTATCTTGAATGTCTACAGCCATGTAGCTGTGCTCGTGGTGTGGAAGTATTTTCTACCGAGAAAGGACCCCTACCCATAGAGTTGGTGGGTCTACTCGGGAAGCCATCTATACCAAGAGAAAGGGACCTGTACCACTAGGGCTATTGGGTCTACTTGGTAAGGCTTATCTGTATGCAGATTCTTGGCTGTTCCTAAGTCCGGGTGAAGCATAACTGGTCCGTGCCTAGAGGTCGCAGAGCCACACCACTCTCAGTCCACAAACGTCTACGTCCAACTTGCTTCTTGGGAGTTGATCGTAGATGACGCAGCTGAGATCATGAGAAGGAAGTCAGATTCAACCTGTAAGACACCATCAAAACCGCAATTAAGGTAAAGATCACACTCACCATGGAGTCAGGCATCTTAGAGTGATGATTTAGTGTCCGACATCTCTTAGAGGATCCAAGGTTGTCCATCTGAACTTATTTCTTCCTTCAATATGTGATCAATCAAATGTGGACTATATAGTATGAATGAGATGAGATGATACAGCAATTTGCAGATTTGCTGCGATGATACAAATGCCGCCCCCCCCTTTTTTTTTAAAAATTTAGTTGACCACGTGCTGGGCATCTATACGCGGCCCAAGCGTGGTCATCCTATCTGACTGGACTGACATATCTCTTAGATAGAAATTGGTGAACGTGGAGTTCGCTGTCCAGACACGACTGGACAATGTCAAGGAGGGGCAGGTTCTTCCATAAATCTCAACAAAAGAAACCTGGCCCGTAAAGCCGAGGGTAATATGGAGTAGTAATAGAAGATACTAATCTAACTTATCTTTTGAGTGTCTTCCCTTAAAAGGGTAAATCATGGATATGATACAGAATATACTTATTCTTGAGTGCCTTCATCCATGTAGCTGTGCTCGTGGTGTGATATATAAACTCTACCAAGATGTCCGGATCCTCTACCACTCGGGTTGATAGGTCTTCTTGGTCTTAGAGGGCGCCAAGCCACGCCATTCTCAATCCACCAACGACTTACGTCCAACTTGTCCTGTGAGACGAGCGTAGGACACACAGCTGAGATCATCCAGAAGAAAGTCAGTTTCAAGCTGAAAGACACAAGCAAAACCGTAGTTAAGGCAAAGATTAAAACTCTCAAAGTGTCAGACCACTTAGATTGATGATTAGAGAGTCCATGGTCGTCTATCCGACTTATTCCTTCCTTCAAAGACGATCATGATGAAGATTTAAAATTGAAACATACTTGAGACAAATGTTGGCTTGGAGAACCCGGGAATCGATTCCAGTACCTCTCGCACGCAAAGCGAGCGCTCTACCATTTGAGCTAGCTTCCCTGGAGCAAGATGGCTGCCTTGCTGCAATGGTGACAAATTCTGCCCCCCCTCTCTTCTTGAAAGAACTAACCACGTGCTAGGTAGCCCTTAGTGGCCTAAGCGTGGTCACACTATCTGACTGCACTGACATATCACACAGATAGAAATTTGTGAACGTGGAATTTGCAGTCCAGACACAAGAACTGGACAATATCATGAAGGGACAAGTTCTTCCATAAAGGCCATGAGTAGCGATGGTACGAAACACATTAGAAGAAATGGAAGCCAGTAGTGGGGGCGTCAATAGTAAATCTACCTTCTGGCAATTGATAAGACTATTTTATGGTCTTCTTCAACTACGCGGCTTTTTAAATATCAAGCCTTGCTGACCGGCGAAGGGATATGATAACCGTAGCCGACGAAATCGGTACGAGTAAGATAGTGACGGAAGGCACAAACAGGATCTGGCAGAAGATCGACCCCGAGGCCATGTACAAAGTCTGACAACGCAGGAATGGAGTACGACGTTGAGCGCACGGACCTGAACGAACAGACTCATTTTTGGCAATAAATTCAGGAATGGGCCGAAAAGAATGCAAGACCAATCCGCTGTCCAGGTCATAGAAGATCTTTCAAGAGCATAAAGATGAGACACTCTGGACGTCAAAGCAAACGCCGCCACAAAGGCCGTGTCATAAGACACAGCTTTATAGACGCGGACTCTAAGGGTTCACAAGATGGTAAATCAGGTCACACAGAACCACACCGATATCCTATTTCGGTAACAGTTGGCGAGTACAACGCGACTGTAATGCGAAGGCGCGAACAAGCGCAGAGATATAATCGTTAAGGCTAAAGTCGGTACCAAAGGTAAGACGTAACACGCTAGCCAGAGCAGATCGATAGCCCTCCATGGTGCTAATATGAAACTCCCTATCCTGGTGAAGGTGAAGGAGGAAGTCAATGCGAGGGAAATAGAATCGGGGACGGTATCACGTCCACGGCACCAGGACCAATATAGGAACGTAGCAAGTAAGGTCCTACATATAATAAACAACCTTAAGGTTGATGACAGAACCATAAAGTCCAAGTCTAACCATTGGTGTAACGGTCTATACAGGAATAAAGTACTTGATGGAGAAAGCCGGAAAAACTGTCCAAGTACACCACGAAAAACATTGTGTTGTTTAAGCACAATCCTAAGGTAAATGGATCTCAACACAATGTTTGTGTGTTAAAGTCAACATGGTTCATTGTTAAAACAACACTGTGCTGAATTCAATTAAAGGTGACTAGTCCGTCATTCACATTCCCGCCGTCGTCCTCAGAGAATATCCACGTCCAAAATCCAAAGACCTATTTCATATAACAGTATTTGACCAAATACTGCTGATTGTAATACAATTTTGATATTCTGAACTCCAGACTGGAAACAACAAGGTCTGGACAGGACTCTCTTCGTAGAGTAACGACGAACCTAAGTAAATCACAATGTGAAAAACCCGAGAAGAATTGATACAAGTGGAAAGATGACGCCAAACGAACGGACTACCCCTCCCGCCGATGACCGACGATGAAGAATCAAAGGGGTGCCGATGAATGGATATAAAATATGCATCTCGCAAATGAAGAAATGACGTGACAAACGGCATTATGGCGTACCGGAAACGTCTAACCGATGTAATAGAACGACGCACAGGTGTATGAGAGACACATGACGGCGTAATGAACATGCCGTCAAAGGTGTAATAGGAAAGCGTAATGTGAAAAATACGAGAAACGTTGTATATGATAAACAACGTAGTGATTTCCCAATTCACAACAACTTAATGTATATACATGCTCAAACTGGAGCAGGATACAAACTTATAAAAGTACACGACGTAACCGAAGGGTGTTGCAAACAGTAACCCCGAAGTCGAATGTAATAAATTTTCCTTCTCTTTAAACGCAGTAGAGATGAACATATTAAATGTTTGTAGCGTTAATCACCAAATGTAAGCTCAATGAGATAAATGGGATTATGGATCTTTGTGTCAGTGAACATGAAATAATGTGTCAATGAATATGGTTACATTATGACCTCTCCTGATGTAATTTGTCTCCTGTACATGAAATTCAGTACTGGAGTTTTATATGGAGAGAATATTAAACATTTACAAGAATGTTACTATCAATAACCAAAAAGTCACACAATCGACATCCAGAACAAAGATTTTTCCAGGAAACCAAAACAAATCCTTAAAGGATTTTAAATTCCCGAAAAGAGGAAAAACATTTAAGGTCTCTCGCCGGCAGGAGGTTATTCAAAAATTTTGAATTTGAAATGACCGAACACGAACCAATTTGTCGAGAAGCGGAAGAACAGTAAGAACATTACTAAAGAGCAGTTTGATGCTCTAGTAGACTATACTGGTAATACAAACTTGGTAGAAAGAAACCATAGAAGACTTCACGACTTACGTGTCAATAGGCTTAACCTTGGCCGGACCAATAGATTCCCACTCACGCTAGTTAAATTTTAAATTTTCTCATAGGGAAGAAATTAAAATTAGTGCATAAGTCCATCTGAATTATAAGCGTAACACAGTATACAGATGGAACAGCTTGGTGAGAAACAAAACAAATCACATGTATAAAACAAAATTGTGTCATAGCACAGAATCACAATAAACAGTGGGTAATAGAATTACTTACTCACGATAACCAACACGTGATCCCTTTGTTGATCGACACACCCTTCATCACATAAAGAGATCAGCAAAGACGCTCATTAAAATGCAATAAACAGTCGTAGCATTGAAGTCCCGTAACAACCATTTATGCTATTATTATAACATCGTTTACATAGGGTTGAGATGTGGTTACGTACACAAAAACAACAAACACGTAAACATGAGAGGCAGAATAAAACCTCCGTAAGATCTCTCTTGAAGACAGGATCACATAATAATACTTGATATAACAAGCGATTACCTTCTTGGTATGCCACAGAATTGAATGGATGCAGGTGAGAACAATCAAAGTCCGAACAACAACAACAACATGAAACCTTGACGGACTGCTTATAAAGACTCGGATTTCCCCGGCGGAGAAAACCGAACCTCCCGCGTCAAACGAGGGTAGTTCTCACAATCCTGCTAATTTATACAACAATTCAGTGGATAAAATCATGAAACAACGAAACAAAAACTTGTTCGTTTAAAGTACATCACAATAGGCTCCATACTGACCGAACAAAAACGGAATGTTGGAGACTAATAAAAGCCTACCTCCAACACACCGGGTCGTAACTCAAAGTTTGTGTGAAGACGTAATATTGACTACACACTGGCCTAAAGCAGGACTGTGTTATTTGTTAAACATGAGATTTCATAAAGACTTTTAGAAGAACATCGTCAGACGATCATTTCAAGAGAATTTAAAATCTCCGCCCCAAGTATTTAGCGACGTACGAGACACTAAACACGTGGCCGACTAAAACGAATCCAACATTCGCCCCACAAATAGATCGGGCACGGAATTAAATAAACTATGTCCACGTTGTTTATTAGCTTTCCTTTTAGGAAGAGATATGTGGTACCGATAGACAGGCGAAATAACCTGCGGTAAAGAATTCTTTTGTCTGAAGGAGACAATGGAATGGCCAGGCACCGACCTGGTCTTTGTTGAGCGTACAAAGGAACGGGTTTTGGATCAACCTAGACAATGAAACTCCGGACCGGGTCAAACCGTCTAGCAACCCAGAATTATCTTCGTGTATGATAGTATGGAATACATACCGACGTGGAGAAACTGGGTCTTGACCAGCTCGGTCAAGATCCTAACAACACTTCACACATTGACCAAAGAAATTTCTAAGACCCGTCTGTCGATCTCCGAAATAGACGGGTCCTCACAAGCATATAAAACAAAGCACGACGGCCCTGGGCATAAATCTTCCAAGCCGTCGGAACCCATAAAACACATTCCGCGCACGTGGACGCACAATAACACAAATCTTTACATGAAAAGCAAGCCGTGTGAGCGTCCAAAGGGAACAAATTTTTCCCGCACGTACGACACGGAATAAAAGACGGAACTTCCGACATAATAATACAGTAAGTAAGTTCCGAAACTCAACACTTGATAAAGGATATACCAGCGAGACAACAACAACCAATGTTGTAAAATTGACTCTGAATACTTCCCTAGATGTGCACTGCTCGAGCAAACAGGAGAAAGAGGAAGAGAATGGGCTGTGCATTGTCTTATATAGTAACCACGTTGGGAAGAGTGAGAGCTCTCCTAGGGGCGGATAACTCTATCTCCTAGGGGAGATAATTTTTAGTTTTAACTTGATTGTGCATTTAAATGGAGTTTAAAGGCAATAATTGAAGCAGGTTTACGATTTAGGCAACGAATTTCATACTTGTCCATACAATATTAACCAAGATCAGCCCGGACAAGTCCCATTCACAGAGATTTCAGAAAAAGGGCCATAACTCTTCAAAATTATACCGGAACTCGGAAAAAACTCCACGCTGCACAACTACGAGCCACTGGCCACATTCCATGCAAGTTTCGATCCTGTCCATCAAATATTAACCGAGATATTGCCCGGACAAGAAATTCGGACGGACAGACGGATGGACAGACGGACAGACGGACGGACAAAGCGATCGCTATATGCCCCCCCTCTAGTTAGAGGGGGGGCATAATGATGATAACGTAATGGTTGGCAGGTGGAATTTCAGGACGATGTGGCAAAATCTCTGTAACTGTTCACAAACATGAAATAACATCATGTTTTACAGTATTCATGAAATCCATGGACATCACACTTGTATTCACTCTTTTATTCAAATTTCATGAAAAATTTCTGTTCATGTTGTCGAGTATTCATCCCATGCAGTTACTTCCAGGCATTAAGTTCATTTTGCTAAATACAACTGGCATATATATATATATACATACCTAGGATATTATACTATTTCTCGATGTCTACATTATCTGAACAAGAAAAGTACACTTTTTATTTCAAATAAATGTACATACCTACAGGTGAGAATTTAGCATGGTCCTGACCAAGGCCTTTCACACAGTGCATCTTTACATCAATTTCCTAAACATAAAAAGTTTCAGTATGAGGGGACAGATGACTGTCAATACAAGGGGCATAACTCTGTCTGGCTTAGTAGAAACTCTTCCCACAAAAATAAAATAGTTGTAAAAATTGTTGAATTTTAATAATTTTTCATCAACAACCTTGTGACTAATTCTACAGAAGCCCCAACTAGAATTTCCTTCTGTTTTGATGCAATTTGAAGACCTGTTGCTCAGTTCCTAACTCAAATATATACACAGTTTAATCACCATTCTCATAGTGCAATCCTTTTTTCAGGTTGACCACCTTGGCTGCACAGGAAGATTTATTAGTTCTTTCATTATGTATTGAGGAATGATTCTATTACCAGTACATATCTAGTATGATGACAGAGTAGTGTATAAATCACACGGTGTGGTCACTAGTCATGGTAATATAGGAATGGTTATACAAACCTGTCCTGGTCTCAGCTTTGCAATTAATATGTCATCATCCACAGGCCTCAAGTCACCTTCTTTAAACTAGCAAATAAAAACAAAAGACAGATCATACATGGGTGAGTGAATGAGTGAGTGAATAGAATTTAACGTCGCTTTCAACAATATTTCAGCTATATCACGACGAACCAACTAAGCACCACCCAGCCCAGTTCTCTTCCTGCTACTGCAAAGAAGAAATCTTTGAAGCAGCAGGGAACCAGAAAGCCTCCATCCATCCTATAAAACACTGAGGACAGCGCACAAGACACAGACAGGACGCTTACAGGAGTGAGTGAGTGAATAGAATTTAACGTCGCTTTCAACAATATTTCAGCTATATCACGATGAACCAACTAAGCACCACCCAGCCCAGTTGTGTTCCTGCTACTTCAAAGAAAAAATCTTTGAAGCAGCATGGAACCAGACATCCTCCATCCACCCTATAAAACACTGAGGACAGCGCACAAGGCACAGACAGGACGCTTACATGGTACAATAAAGACAAGTGATATTACAGTGCTAGACATCACATTATCAAGTTCCTGTTGCTTCTCAGCAAAATGCATTGAAGCAACAGGAACCTGAACCCACCCAACCACCCACTTGTTCAATACAAAATCAGATGAATACCTAGTCATAGGTGAGAATCCAGTTTGCTCTTCACACAGTGTAAAATACGAAGCCGACTATGATGGATATATTTCTGATATTCAAGAGATTGATTTACAAATGATAAAGTATAAATATCAAAGACATCCATCCTTGTTTATATGGATTGGTACACAGTAAACACACACAGTTTGACAAAAACAGTACCGGTACAGTAAATCCTGCAATAATTCAATTAACCTATCAAAATTCAATCAACCCCAAGTTTGTGGACAAAATTACATCAGTCTGTCAAATAAATTTGATCACACCCTAAAATCATTAAAATATTTGCATATTACCTGAATTGTTTTCGACCATTGTCAACTTTCTGTTCTAATGAATATGATCCCCCGCTGATTTGATGGTTGGAAAATTCACTTCATGTGATTGAATAATTAGAATATTTACTGCAAGTCAGAAATACTTCCAATATTCAAGTTATTTATCTTTGTGTGATATACATGATGTATTTCTTTGACATTCAAAGTACTTGCATGGATTGTTGTACAAGTATGATAAAATGCCGAAACGTGAAACTCAAGACTTTCATTGGTCAAGTACATGCATATAGGAATCAGTGAATATAGAAGTTGCTAAACAGTTCAATGCATAAAAGACAACTGTTCAGAGAACAAAATCACGAGTAACACGCGACTACAAAGTCTTCACAAATGACTGCATTATTCAATTTGGCATTGTTAACTTTTCTATTCATGATCTTGAAATAAATAAAAAAATGTACCGTATGTAAAAAAAATTCTGTAACAGTTGAGTTTACAATGAGCAATCGGGTTCAAGCAATTTCTGGGTCCAATTTCCACATATCTTACAATATCAGAACTATTCCCTTGAAGGAGGTAAAATTTGGTCACGAAGACTTTCTTTCACATTATTGCAGAGATGAAGAAATAGCTATTGACAGACAACACCAGCTGTTTCTCGGAGCGGTGTGGACTCAAGTAAACCCACTGCATTGATAAAATCATTGGGTCTCCCAAGTCTTTCCAATCACATCAGGTTGAATTCCAAGCTCAAACTTGTTTTAAAGTGATATACTGTTTTAGACTCATAAGTGGGTTTGTTGATTATAGAAATAGACAAACTTCTGAGCTCTACTCCACGTAAACATATTTAATGTACAAGCTTTCGACTCTCATGCCGGAGCCTTTATCAAGTGATCAAGTGAATTTCATAAAATTGCCAGTAAATATACAGATTGTCCAATAGTTTATCCGTTTCCATGGAAGATCGAATGTTTTATAGCGATATACACCATAGTGGTTTAATTGTTTACTTATTCCCATTGACTTTAGAGTCTTTATTAGTTTAATTGGTATGTCGTAACGCTATCTGTTCTCTGTGATGTAACGTCAGAACGTCACACGCTCTGTGTATTATGTCGCCGTACTTCAAGACTCTAAACTCCATGGGAATAAGTAAACAATTAAACCGCTATGGTGTATATCGATATATAACATTCGATCTTCCATGGAAACGGATAAACAATTGGACAATCTGTATATTTACTGGCAATTTTATGAAATTCAACAGATCACTTGATAAAGGCTCGGGCATGAGAGTCGAAAGCTTGTGCATTAAATATGTTTACGTGGAGTAGAGCTCAGAAGTTTGTCTATTTCTATTGTGTTTTTTTTCTATGCTGTATTACATGTAAAACGATATCTTGCTGATAGAAAGATCTCTATTATGAACTCACAACTTCAGCTTGATTTCCTACTGGTATCCACTTCATGTGTTTTGTGAGCACTGAAAGGAAAGAATACAACAGTGTAAAAAACTTCGATGGCTAATACATTGCTATCCTTGTTGCTCGGAGCCATAGGTAATATTGAATTGTCCCAATGAGACCAATCCTTTCTTTCATTGCTGCAATGTGCACAACTGGCTTTATAATATAGAAATGACAACAAGCGCAACTGGCTTTATAATATAGAAATGACAACATGCGCAACTGGATTTAACTATAGAAATGACAACATGCGCAACTGGCTTTATAATATAGAAATGACAACATGTGCAACTGGCTTTATAATATAGAAATGTCAACATGCGCAACTGGCTTCATACTATAGAAATGACAACATGCGCAACTGGCTTTATACTATAGAAATGACAACATGTGCAACTGGCTTTATAATATAGAAATGACAACATGTGCAACTGGCTTTATAATATAGAAATGACAACATGTGCAACTGGCTTTATAATATAGAAATGACAACATGCGCAACTGGCTTTATACTATAGAAATGACGTGCAACTGGCTTTATAATATAGAAATGACAACATGTGCAACTGGCTTTATAATATAGAAATGACAACATGCGCAACTGGCTTTATACTATAGAAATGACAACATGCACAACTGGCTTTATAATATAGAAATGACAACATGCGCAACTGGCTTTATACTATAGAAATGACGTGCAACTGGCTTTATAATATAGAAATGACAACATGTGCAACTGGCTTTATAATATAGAAATGACAACATGCGCAACTGGCTTTATACTATAGAAATGACATGCACAACTGGCTTTATAATATAGAAATGACAACATGCGCAACTGGCTTTATACTATAGAAATGACAACATGTGCAAACTGGCTTTATAATATAGAAATGACAACATGCGCAACTGGCTTTATAATATATGACAACATGCGCAATTAGCTTTATAATATAGAAATGACAACATGCGCAACTGGCTTTATAATATAGAAATGACAACATGCGCAACTGGCTTTATAATATAGAAATGACAACATGCGCAACTGGCTTTATAATATAGCGCAACTGGCTTTCTAATATAGGAATAACAGATTAGCCCCCATAAAGCAATTTGGCTAAATAGAATAGCTTTTTTGAGAAAGAATAATTAAGCCATTAGTGGGAATCAAACCCATGCCCTCTTCAATTCATGGAGTTGCTCTCACCATCTAAGTTACCCTATTTCTTCTAATTATTCAGACGGCAAAAGTGAACTTCAGGCATCTGCAGAAAGGAATTCAGCTAACATTCTACAAATTTTATCAGCTATATTTTCACTTCTTCGGATAAATAACATATCTAATTAGAATTTAGCCTCAGTTAACAGAAAGATGTTTTTTCTGCTTTTAAATCTGAAAATGCTGTTCGAAAAATGAGAAGAAATAGGGTATGCCGCTCCATAGGAGTTGTCCAGGAGTTGTCCAGGAATTGTCCAGGAGTTGTCCCAATTACAATTTCTCTCAAAAATTATTTCCATATATACAAATTGCTCCATGTGAATTCAGCAATCAAAACTTCACCATCAAAACCAGTTCCAATAATTATTTACTGGTTCTTATGTCTATTGTGCCCTTTTTTTTCAATACATTTGTGGGTTTTTTAGTGGCATTTAGAAGCTGAGAAGTAGATAAATAAACAAATTTCTTATGGATAACAACTTCTGGTTTATTCACGACAACGTTTGTGATTTATACCTTTGTGATTTAAATAAGCTTCTTCTGGGTCAGTAGCATCTTTAGGTGCATTAGGTGTTTTTGAACAGCGGATCTTTAATTGGAATTCTATAGTGTCTTCCGAGGACCCTTCCAAGTCACCTTGGATAAACAGAAACATTCAATGGTTAAATCAAACATGTGGGATGTGTGCCAAATGGAGTTATTTCCCTTGCATCATATTGACCATACACATGTGGTGTTTTCAGAAAAAATTGTAGACAATGAATGCAGCGACGTTATGATATTTTACAACCATATAATTAATATATTCATTACTGAGATGATATTTT